>CM029610.1:19147798-19213515 GCA_017311315.1 Dendrocalamus latiflorus | reverse complement strand
CATGGAGACTTACATGCAGACTCGATGGATCTATCAGATCTGCATGGAGACCACACGCAACAAAGCCTGATGAATGAGTTGAACTATTTAGAGATGATCTACCTTTTCTTACCTTTGGCGGCATTTTTTGTTCTCCAGCGTGCCAGGATGTATCCCAGCCCCACCATGGAGCAAATCTTTCATGCGGTGGTGACTCTCCTTTTGCGCGGCCTCTCGCCCAGTCCCTACAGAGGGCGCCATCTGTCGTGGCTACAGGCCAAACAGTAAAGAAGGGGACTAGTAGAAGAGGAAGAAGAGCTAGATCTATGGGAGAGTTGGTGAGAATGAGAGGATGCCCCTCCTAGGGGTTTATATACACGAGTGGGATAGAATGGAAAATCCTCATTCTACCCCTTGGTATTTACAAAGGATGAGGGTACATTGGTATATTCCTCTACATTATCAGGCCAATTACATATTAGGCCAGTTGCAAGGCCCAGTCACGGGGGGTTGGGCCACCCCCACAACAGCAGAAGTGTTCTCCTACAAAAATGAGCTCTAGCAAGAGGAATTGTTAGTGATGCAGGACATCAGTCATATGGAAGTTGTTGTACTGTGTAGAGGAACACCCCTCTCCAGCCCCACAACCGGCGGAGACGCCGACCTATAGGAATTTCGATGTAAGCAACCCATTGCCATCCATACTGCATCCACCCCTTACACCACCTAGTTACCTGCGCAAGATCTAGGGTGCGTAGGCAAGGAACACGACACCAAGAGAGGAGCGGAGCTAATGATACAGCTGGTGATCGGTACTCGACAAAGGGCCAATCTTGAATTGGCTATTGTGTGTTGCCATGGCTGTGCCGGCTGGCTTCCTTTGGTGTCGTGTGCACAGAGGAGGCTGTGGTGCCGATGCCATTGTCCTCATATGGCTTGATCTCCTCCTTGCCCTTCCCATTATCCAACGTAGCGCTCGCCAAAGTGGCCTCCCCGTTCTCCACCACCGTCGCTTGGCCTCTGCGGTCACCGCCATCTTCGCCTGATGGGACACCGATGTTGACACTGTTTTTGTCATCAAACATAAAGAAAAACATGAATAAATAAATAAAAATAATCATCATCATTATCATAATTAAATTGATAAATTATGCTGATGGCTAAAATCTGTTACGACCTGTTTAAAGAAGCAATATATGAAGAATAAGGAAGGAAGAGACATGAAAAGATACGTGTGATCAGCGGCCACGACCACAACAGGACGACCCTATGACCGGTTCACTGTACATATTACTGGTTCATTGTAGTTTCGACCGGCCGATGGTCATATGCAGATATCTAACAAAAAGTATAAATCGACCGTAGCATACATGGGTTACAACCACGTTGGTTTTAGCCGCGAGGTTTTCCTTGACATCAGTGTCGGATTTGCTTCACGCAGTCATGAACATCGTGTACTCAAAAAGCCCCTTTCAAGTGCCTTGAGTACTCAGAAGACCCTAACTCTCAGAAGACTTCTTTGATTGCCTTGAGCATGGAAGACTTTGACAGTACTCAAAATGAATAGTACTTGAAGAGTGAACAGTACTCGAAACCGTCTATGATGTAAGCGTCTAGTTTAACCTCTTTTGTAGTAGTGAGTTAGGATCACTCGAACTTACTGAGTTTTCAGGTGAGTTGGACCTATATGTCTATGCCATCCTTGAACCTATCATGTTATTTTTCTGTGAAGATAGTCGTAGTCACCAATATGTCTATGCCATCCTTTTGCAGGTCTGACCTTACATAGTTAAGTGTGTGGTTAGCTCTTACCCAGGCAAAGTTCATGCGTAGAGATTCCCCAGCGTAGTAACGGACTATCACATCACAGTTGTATGGAACCACACATGTGAGCTTCAGGAGCCATTGTATCGCCATCGAAATGTGACCTCGAGTTACATCACGACTGATGAGGCGATGTGGTCCCGATCTTCCGATAGGATGACAACTTCGATTTGGAGGAGAATGACTTTAGCGATGCAAGCTTCTAACTGGTCACGATCAGAACACCAAGCAATCGCTAAACCAGACTCCAAGTCGTTATCAACCGTGCTAAGAACGCAGATAACCTGACCACGAAGGTCTATTCCTGCATGCAACCGAAGAACACGCAAGAACAAGATAACAATCAATCTGAAATTGCAAATATTTATATTGAGTTCAAAGGTGGGATTCCATAGAGATTCTTTATGGTTGGTCTAGTCAACACAAGTGAAGAACAAGAGTTTTCACAATCGAAAAACTTAGCAAACGAAATCTAATAACACTAGAAGGGTGCAGCCTTCTTAAATAGGGGTGGGAAAGCCGCACAAAACTAAGAAAAAAGGGTTGTACAATTCATGGTACCATTCACATGAATAGTACATCTGTGAATAGTACGGACCTAGTTGGGGGCGCCTCCCCTTTGGGCCCAAGCATTATAAGGCCCAATTTGGCTCAAATAGGTGATGCAGTATTTTATTTTAATGATTACAGTTTGCACAGGAGGATTTTGAAGTTGAGACTAGATCCATTAGAAAGAGGACGAGCAAAGCTTTCCAACAAGTACTCGTGGAGCTCAAACGGACTTCGTATGTGAAAGTTATGCACATTTGAAGTTGGGCCTATCAGGTTAAATCCGAATTGATCTGGTGGCCGAATTGGATTCCAAAACTTATCATGCGGATCCACTAGCAAGCTAGCTGAACCCCGTTGCTTTGGCCCTGATCTTTCACGATACGCCTTATTGGATGCCCTCTCCAAGATAAGCCTTCTCCCACGCACACCGCAGCACGTGAACAAAGGGTAGAGAAACCGAAGTTTCAGCGAGTAGAATCCAACACCACAATTGGATTCAACACACCAAGAGCAATTCCTCGATGGAAATCTCAAGAACACGCCAACAATGGCCACCAAACCATGGTGATTTTTTGGTTTCTATTTCTCAAATCAAAGTCTAAGTTACAATGGGGCTAAGGCACTGGCCTTATATTGGTGCACAATGCACGGCCTTGATTACAACTCACGCACTACTTGGCCTAAGGCCGAAACAAACTCCAATACGAACTAAAAAGGAAATACCTAAACTGCTACCTCTGGATTCTCTCTTAATTTGCGATCTTACTATGAGGATTTCGTGGCTGACACCTTATCCATTATGTGGGGCTTCAAAATAGCTTTCCAACGAGTCCAAGAACGCCCAAATCGGACTCCGTTTGTGAAAGTTATGGACGTTTTAGTATCGGTCTTGCCAGCTGTCCCAATCCGAGTCCGAATCGGTTTCAAATCTTTATATGTTTTGTTTTCTGGTTCAAGGGGCTTCCAAATCCGTTTGGAACCTGAAAAGGAATCCTTCTCAACTTTTAGGAAGTCATGGTGTGGTCGGATTTTACCCTTACTTGCATTGCAATACTCGAACTCTTTATGTTTTGCAAGTCTCGCGCGTCTCTCCGGACAGCTCGTGCAGCATCCAATGAAATTGCCATAACTTTTTGTAGGAAGCTCCAAATCAAGTGCCGTTTGATTCGTTGGAAAATAGACTTCATTAGCTTTCCAAATATGTCTTTTGTGCACGTTAGAAACCTCAGAATTGGTATTCAAAGCTTCTTGAACATTGTGCACAGAACTGCAAGCACTAACCAAAGTTGTAGTGCTACTTGGTGCCACATCATCCTCCCCTCCTTGAAGCAAAGCCGTCCTCGGCTTTGGGGTAATCTTGGGAGCTTGCTTCTTCTTGGCTGTAATTTCTTCATCAACATGAATAGCACTCTCCAATTTTGGTTTCAACACATGCTTCTTTCCCTCATGTACAAATGTATATGTGTTGAACCGGCCCTCATGCGTAGCATTGCGATCATATTACCATGGTCTTCCCAACAATAACCCACATGCATCCATTGGAACTACGTCGCAATCCACCTTGTCAACATAGTCACCAACAACAAACGGAACACGCACCTTGTGAGTTATCTTTAGCCTTCCGGAGTTGTGTAGCCACTCCACATGATGTGGTTGAGGATGCCTCCACGTGGATAGCCCTAAAGCATACACCAAATCTTTGCTAATCACATTGGTATAACTCCCACCATCTATGATCAACTTGCATGCTTTATCTTTGATCTTGCACTCCGCTTGGAAAACACTCCACAGCTGTCCTTTTGTTTCAGTTTCTTTACTTTGCACCTTCCGGACCAAAAGATTAACACCATTCAATTCTGGATCACAATAGACAACATCCTCCTTGGAATCATCGGATTTTTCACTTTCAGAATGACTACTAGAAGTTGTTGAAGCATAGCCATCTTTAGTGAGAAGCACTCTTCGTTGATTTGGACAATCACGCATCATATGACCTCTTCCCTTGCACTTGAAACACTCAATTTCTCTAGCATGAGCATTAGAAGGCAAACTAGAATCAGTTTTAGTTGCTTCGTTACCTCTGTTGCTTGCCTCCTTTGAAAGAGCACCATTTGAATGGCTTGATGCCGCCACTTTGTAGTGTGAACCCACATCATCGCCTTGCTGTGATGGACGCCTCCATGGGTTTGTTTGAGTGTTGGCATGCCTACCCTTGGCTTGTTTGCACTTCAATTGTTGTTCAGCATGTTCAGCTTGATGCACCAAGTCTTGGATGTTGAAGTAATTGACCATCTCCACCCTATCTTGCACATCCTCATTCAACCCATTAAAGAAACGTGCCATACTAGCCTCATCATGCTCCTCTGTTCCTGTACGGATTATCAACATCTCCATCTCTTTATAATATTCGTCAACACTAGAATTACCTTGGCGTAGTTGTTGTAACCGGTTGTACAAGGTCCTTGTGTAGTGTGCTGGGACAAAACGATGCCTCAAAATATTCTTCAATTGTACCCAAGTATCCGGATGAGCTCCTACGCGACACAATTGATTCCACCAAACAAGAGCATATCCGGTGAACTCAATTGTAGCCAAACGAATCTTCTTATCCTCAGTATAGTGATGGCTGTCAAAAATTTGTTCGACACGCATCTCCCACTCCAAGTACTCCTCCGGTTCAGCTTTACCATTAAATGATGGGATAGAAATTTTTATCCGCCCAATTCCATCATCCACGGCAACACGCTGAGCAAACCTGACACCACCTCTGCCACGCATGTCCCTACCACAGTCAGCACCACGGTAGTCCCGAGCATGGCGCGGTTGTGGAGCAAAGCCCGCTGCACCATCAAAGATCTCCTCGTGTTCGTCGTCTTCATATGGTGCACGCCGTTCGGGATATTGAGGTTCCCGTTTAGCATGCTGAAATTGTGGTGGCTGGTTGCGTATCTCCTCCGTCAAAGCATCAATTCGCGCCCCCAAATCATCAACCTTGCCTTCAAGCTTCTGGTGACAACTTAAGAAGTAGTCACGTGTCACTTCAAATCCAATTCGTACCTCGGGCGGCAAAGACGCCGCATATTGGGGCACCTCCCCGATTGGCTCGGCATGATTATGTCGCGCCTTGCCATCTCCAATCTTCATAGAACCCGCCATCAAGAGAAAAAAAAATCAGCAACCTCGTACCGTGATCAACCACGCTCTGATACCAAGATGATGTGGATCCACTAGCAAGCTAGTTGAACCCCGTTGCTTTGGCCCTGATCTTTCACGATACGCCTTGTTGGATGCCCTCTCCAAGATAAGCCTTCTTCCACGCACACCGCAGCACGTGAACAAAGGGTAGAGAAACTGAAGTTTCAGCGAGTAGAATCCAACACCACAATTGGATTCAACACACCAAGAGCAATTCCTCGATGGAAATCTCAAGAATACGCCAACAATGGCCACCAAACCATGGTGATTTTCTGGTTTCTATTTCTCAAATCAAAGTCTAAGTTACAATGGGGCTAAGGCCCTGGCCTTATATTGGTGCACAATGCACGGCCTTGATTACAACTCACGCACTACTTGGCCTAAGGCCGAAACAAACTCCAATACGAACTAAAAAGGAAATACCTAAACTGCTACCTCTGGATTCTCTCTTAATTTGCGATCTGACTATGAGGATTTCGTGGCTGGCACCTTGTCCATTATGTGGGGCTTCAAAATAGCTTTCCAACGAGTCCAAGAACGCCCAAATCGGACTCCGTTTGTGAAAGTTATGGACGTTTTAGTATCGGTCTTGCCAGCTGTCCCAATCCGAGTCCGAATCGGTTTCAAATCTTTATATGTTTTGTTTTCTGGTTCAAGGGGCTTCCAAATCCGTTTGGAACCTGAAAAGGAATCCTTCTCAACCTTTAGAAAGTCATGGTGTGGTCGGATTTTACCCTTACTTGCATTGCAATACTCGAACTCTTTATGTTTTGCAAGTCTCGCGCGTCTCTCCGGACAGCTCGTGCAGCATCCAATGAAATTACCATAACTTTGTGTAGGAAGCTCCAAATCAAGTGCCGTTTGATTCGTTGGAAAATAGACTTCATTAGCTTTCCAAATATGTCTTATTTGCACGTTATAAACCTCAGAATTGGTATTCAAAGCTTCTTGAACATTGTGCACAGAACTGCAAGCACTAACCAAAGTTGTAGTGCTACTTGGTGTCACATCATTATCCAACTTGAACTCTTGCTTCAAGTGGTCCACAAGTGATGTGGTGCTATAAAATATATATTTTCGTCATTATATAGCATCATATTCTCATTTCAAATATGTTGAAGATGAAGGAACGAATTCACCTTTAGTTCAATCTTGATATTGAGCGCTATGGTCGTAGGTGTTTGTGGCATGGTCACATCATCCTCCTCTTCTTCACAGAAACCATCATCGGTTTTAACATATATGTGTAGCCTCACGTATTGCATGATCCTGATCATAAATCTTGGTACATGATAACAAATGCAACAAACTCTTATTATGTAATATCATAAGTTCTTTATCAAATAATGTAAAGCCTCTTTGAAATGAGCTCACCTGATAATTTAAGTAATGTGTAGGAGCTCTTGTAATTGGAACAACAAGTATAGTAAATATGGTTGTATCCATAGGGTACATGTTCTTATCATCCCCCCCTTCTTGAAAACAAAGCCGTCCTCGGTTTTTGATAAGCTAAAAGTATGATAACGAAGAAGCCAAGGTGTATGCATGATATATGTATATGTCATCCGTTTTAATAATTCTTCATTGTTGCACAATTAATGCTATAAAACAGTAGCAATCATAAAAGCTCATCATATTATTAACCCAAGAGTGATCATATATGTTAATAAGCAAATCAAAATTTATCACACAGTAATTATTGCAACTAGATTTGCAAATGTAAGTGAAGCATTTATGCAATTTAAATCTCTGAAGTTGTAAACTTGTAGTGGTGGCACATATGGGCAAAGCTACAACCTTTGGAATCAAACAAAGCTTATCCATATAATCAGCTTTCAATTGAGCAATAGCAAATTCATTTTGCAAGGGTGAAGAGATTTGTAAGTTCTTCCATAATTCATCATCTTTATTCAAATTGTCCATACTAGATGGTGCAAAAAGAGATGAACACATAGGCATTAGACGAGTACTAAATTTTACTTCCCTCTCATATCCATATTTAACAACATTTACCACACAAGAATTGTTGTCCAAAACAGCAACCTACAATTCATCCATGTGATCGCAAGTTATGCATATTCGATATACAAGAAATTGATTTTTTACACCATAATCTCCAATCAAATTAAACTTATACCCAGGGGCGTAGGCACTAAACAAGGATTTTGAACATGCGAGTTCAGAAACTTTCACCAAAGCATGTGACAATTTCATTAGTAGATCAAACATGATGTACCATAATGAATTAGTTGGAGAAATTTTAGTCAAAACTTCTTTATATCTAACCAAAGCCACATGACCATTGGATGAGATTAATTCATCACATGAATCACTCAAAACAGCAGGCAATTTATTTATTTTATGACATGGTGCACTCAAGTCAATGCAGTCTGAGTTCTCTACTTGAAACATGTGCGTGTCAAAATCGTTTTCCACTAAGTTTTGCTCTAAAATAGCATGAACAGTGGATAATTGTAGTTCTTCACAAGCATACTCACCATGAGTGATGATAACACCATGTTCTTTACCTTTTTGGCTCTTCTCAGATGATGTAGGTGCATTCATCTCCTCATCTTTGTTCTCAACCAATGGAGTCAATGGTTCAATCAGCTTATGCTCTCTTTGACATGGTTCTCATCTACCTGCAAATTGTTAGTCACAAAAAAGGCACAAACACGGGTTTGTTCTCATGTTTCTTATCATCAAGCACTCTCAATTTCTCCTCAATCTAAATTTCAATTTTATAAGCAAGTATAAACAAATGAGGGAGAAAATTATATTCTTCATGAATAAGAAGGTCTTGAATTTCTTTATTAAGCCCACTTAAGAATCTATTCTCTATAGCTTCAGCATATTCCTTTAAGCCACAATGCAACAAATGAGTTTTTAATTCATGATAGTATTCTCTTGTAGTTCTACTTCATTGTTTTAAACGTTGCAATCTAACTAACAAATAGTCAACATGATTTTTAGGAACAAATTCATCTCTCATAAGTTTTTTAATCCATTCCAAGTTTAAGGCACTCGACCATGTCTACCAAAATACTTCCACCAAGTCTTGCAACATCGATACAAACACTAGTGGCAGCTCTAATCTTTCGCCTATCAAACCAATCACAACATTCAAATTCTTTATCTAGTGCTATCTCCCAGTCAATATAGGCATTAAGATTAGGGTCAAATTTACTAGCAAAGGATGGAAATGCATACTTGACTTTAGTTAATGCATCCTCATCACGTACCTCTTTCTGTAACCTACACATACCTCATTGATTTTGCTGGGGTCGGCGATGATCATGGTTTTCGGAGCACTCAACTTTAACGTCGACGATGTAGTTGTTCTTTTCGACATCATCATCCTTGTCTACTGAAGAGTCAGGAGGAAACATCACACATCGAGTAGCTGGGGGTGGACGTTTATCAAGGTGCTCAACTCTATTATTGATGGTGCTGAGGGTCTTATTTAGCCGATCCAACACATTATTGGTCTCACAAAAATTCCGCATATGTGATCTTGAACCTGTCATGATTAGTAGATAACAAGAAAATACACGAAAATTATATAAGTTCCTATCAACTACTAGGAGGTGGAGCTTGACAAGTCACATATTTCTCAAACTCTTACCAAGCTCTTACAAGTTCTTACCAAAGAAAACAGGTGGTGCAACCAGTGGTTGGTTCGTGATAACTTGACTCAAATGATGAGTATAGCGATTGCCAGTACATCGAGACCTATAACAGTTAGTAGTAGGGGTAGCTTGGAAGGCTCTAGATATGTAGCAATGCAGAACAATATGTTAGTTTTAGAAATTGCATATAATTGAATTATAGTTCGTATCTAGCTCTTAGCCTATGTTGCTGATCAATCAAGGATGGAAGAAGGCTAAAATAAGTGTATGGCAATGTATAGGAGTGGTAAATACAAGATAATTCAATAGGATGCAATTTGGAGTGAAAAGCACAAGTATTAACCCAAATATGAAAACTGAATATTTCTGTCCACTGGACAGCACGTCGATCTTTTGGCCATAACTTTTTGTCAGATGCCTCTTTTTTACTGATTCCTTTTTCTCTATTTTCTGACAGCTTTTTTACAGATTTTCTTTTGGGGCAAACTTCCGAAACCCGACACAGAAATTCGCACAAAAATCACAATTGCTGACTGTTGCAGATTCAAAACAGATAATTGGGTCAGCTTTCACCGCATATATCTCTTACCTGCCTTGCTGGAATGATGTGAAATTTTACAGATAGATGGATAATGAAGTTTTGAATCTAATGGCAGTGGTTTCACTCAAAAATAATCTCGAAATCAAAAGTAATTGCGTTTTTGGTGGCGGCTGCAGAGAAAGGAAAAAATCAGCCGAATTGGAATTAGGGTTTGGGGTGGGGAATTTTTTTGTTTGGATTTTTAATAGAATAAAGATATGACCAGCAACTAGGAAATGCTAAGACAGACACAAATTCAATTAAGTAAACTAAAACTAACAGATTGAAAGGCACAACGGGGTTTGGACAGCGGGAATTAACTCTTTTTGTGGGGCAATTTTTTTTGGACTATAGGAAATAAAAACCAATCTACTAACTAGAGATACAAGAAATTCCTACCGGTCAACTGAAACTTTGATACCACCCGATGAGGCGATGGGGTCCCGATCTTCTGATAGGATGATAACTTTGATTAGGAGGAGAACGACTTTGATGATGCAAGCTTCTAACCGGTCATGACTAGAACACCAAGTAATCGCTAAACCACACTCCAAGTCATTATCAACCGTGCCAAGAACACGGTTAACCTGACCACGAAGATCTATTCCTGCATGCAACCGAAGAACAAGCAAGAACAAGATAACAAGCAATCTGAAATTGCAAATATTTATATTGAGTTCAGAGGTGGGATTTCGTAGAGGTTCTTTACAGTTGGTCTAGTCAACACAAGTGAAGAACAAGAGTTTTCACAATGGAAAAACTTAGCAAAGGAAACTAAAAGGGTGCAGCCTCCTTAAATAGGGGTGGGAAAGCCGCACAAAACTAACAAAAAAGGGGTGGTACTATTCATAATACTGTTCATATGAATAGTACGAGCCTAGATGGGTGCGCCTTCCCTTTGGGCCCAAGAATTACAAGGCCTAATTTGGCCTAAATAGGTGACACAGCATCTTATTTTGATGATTACACTTTACACAAAAGGATTGTGAAGTTGAGACCAGATCCATTAGAAAGAGGACGAGCAAATCTTTCCAACAAGTACTCGTGGAGCTCAAACGGACTCCGTATGTGAAAGTTATGTACATTTGAAGTTGGGCTTGTCAGGCTGAATCCGAATTGATCTGGAGGTCGAATTGGATTCCAAAACTTGTCCAACTTGAACTCCTGCTTCAATTGGTCCACAAGTGATGTGGTGCTACAAAAATATATATTTTCATCATTAGATAGCATCATATTCTCATTTAAAATATGTTGAAGCTGAAGGAACGAATTCACCTTTAGTTCAATCTTGATATTGAGCGCTATGGTCGTATGTGTTTGTGGCGTGGTCACATCAACGACCATTGTTAGTCATTTAGCTGCATTAGATGTAACCATTCCCTTGAAGGTTCTGATGACAGATGTAGTAAATGCAGTAGGTTATGACGTGAGCTACAACAAGGTGTGGCAGGCAAAGCGGGAGATACTCGAAGAGATGTACGATACATATGAGGAGGCGTACGACCTAGTCCCCAGAATATTGCACCAGATAGCTGAGGCTAATTTGGGCACATGCATCAACAAGATGGACCAGCTCACCCCTCTAACACCCTAAATTCCCTAATCCTAGATTGTGTATTCTAGGCATTTGGCCCAGTTGTGGAGGGATTCAAGCACTATCGGCCTATCCTCAGTATGGACGGGACCTTTCTGTGCAGGAAGTACAAGGGCACCATCTTGACCACTATTACCACTCATGGCAACGACCAGTTGCTCCTAATTGCCTACAATTGTGGAGAATAAAAACACCGATAGCTGGTTATGATTCCTGGCCAATATAAAGCAACGTGTTGTGCAGGACTGGCCAGATGTGTGTGTCGTTACGAACCATCACGCCAGGTTGTCTGCGCTGAGCACTAAGTAGCACGGCATAAGGCCACTGTTCCAATGGAACAACATGCGCACACGTTGGTGCATGCGACGTCTTGTGGCCAACTTCCACAACCATTTTTGGGGCAAGGACCTTATGAAGAAGTTCAAGAAACTATGCCTCCAGAACCAGAAGAGAAAGTTCAACCCTATAGGGTGAGAGCTTGAGGTCAAAACAGCCCGTATGAGTGGAGGTTCTGGGGCAAGCACACCACAAAGCAAGTTTGCTGAGTGGATGAGAGTGCATTGCCTGGACTTGGAGAAGTGGTCCCTTATCCACGACACGCACAGTGCGTGATATGGCATCATGATGACCAACATATCTAAAGTGTACAATGGTGTGTTGAAAAGGGTCTGTGCCTTGCCTACCATTGCCGTTGTGGATGAGTCTTGGAACCATATTGTTGGTTAGGCTCTAATGGTGAAGAAGCACATGGATGAGAGGAAGCAGTACTCTGAGGTTACCCTTGCCTACATGGAGAAGACAATAACGAAGGCCCAAACCCATGTAGCTCGCATGATGGACATCGTGAGGAAGAAGTTCAAAATCTGTCTCTAGGACAAATATGTTATGGGCCACTTGAGAGGTGATTGTAAGCGTGTTTGCACTATAGGGGATGTGGCTGTTTGCACCTGTAACAAGCCTCAACTGCTGCACAAGCCTTACTCCCACGTATATGCTGCATTGTTTATACTAAGCCAATCTTCTGCAATGTACGTATCGGACTTCTACGACATACGTCACTTGTATGATACTTGGAGCATGGAGTTCAACTCATATGGTGTGGAAGGGCACTACAGGGACCTATGGTAGGGGGATGTGAAATGCTGGCCTAATAGCGCACTACAGCATCCTGGGTGGGGTAGGCGTTGGTCAAGGCGCATCCGGAATGACATAGATGCTAGCCAACATGGAGACATGCCTAAACATAGGAGGTGCAGGCTATGCAAGACTGCTGGGTACTCTTTGAGGGACTGCCCAATATGTCTTCTTCCTGTGGTGTGTGTCCAAGCAGACACTCCATTAGTTGATTTCGGTAAAGCCCTCAAATGTTGTGTCTTTAAGTTTTCCCGGGTTGTACATTACTGTCTTGTCCAATGTGTATGAGTAAATAATTTATTGTAATGATCACATTTGTTGCATGACTACTTGTTATCTTTGTTGTCACATTGGAAGCTTACACATTGAGTCATTTACTACTGCTCTCTCATAGGTAAACTTGCAAATGACTAGGCGGCGACATCCGGTTTCACCACGGGGAATATCATCTCTTTCGACCATCCGTCCAGGGCCTTGCTTTGAAGCCACCAATAGTACTCTGCAGCTGCCATCGTGTGATGGCCATCCACACCTACATGGCCAAGACATCACCAGAACCACCTACTGAGTAGCTCGAAACCACTGAGCACGATGAAGTAGACACTACAAAACTTGCTTAATTCAGGTCCCATGCATTGATCAGGTTGGCAACATGATGTTGTGTGTTGTTTTGTTTCTTTTGTTGGTCGTCATTTGCAAGGTATAGTGTTGTGACTATTGTACTAGTTCGTGTGTTCGTATGAAATGGACTGAGATTAATTTTTTAGTTGCCCAACAAATCAACGGAAGCATAAATGCATTGTTTCCTATCATGCTCCTTCTCGCGAGCCTCACACTGTGTGCCTGCATGCCTCAAGATGGGCTTGTGTCTCACGCTGGATATCGGTATGCTCCTCATTACGACGCTGCTCCTCCATCCTCTCATGTCCCTGATGGCTTCCTACTCATCGCAATCAAGATGCCACTGGTTGTACAGGTGAATCTCTTGGTCGATCCACTTCTAGTAGCCACACAATGGATCCGGGGACTACAGGTAGACGGGAGAGGTTGTCAGTGCAAACTTCCATACAACAATACAGGGGCAATGTACTGCAAGAGGTGCTTATAGGCTGCCAGTAGCTGCTCGTATCCCAACAACGATCAGGGTAGTCCTAGGCGTAGTTATCACATCTCCAGTAACGCATGCCCAATCTTAGGAACTCTTTGGACTTGAAAATTTTGCATTTGTCCCTGCACCAGCAAAGGGACGACATGTCCCCCGCCAAGGGATCTTGCGGGGCATGCTCTGTTGAAATGTTTAGGTAGGGTTGCTGCTTGAGGGGCGTCGTTGCGGGGAGGTGCCCTCCTAGCACACCACCTTTCTTCATTCTGGGCTGCAGCAACCCTTGCGAGGTGGTAGATCTTGTCCCACTAGTTGTCCATGTGAGGGAGGATAGTGTTGTGCTCTCATTTTAGGATAACCGACGGTGGAAGGGGTGTTACTTATTTGGTGAGCCAGCATGGTGTACACATGTGAAGTGCAATTCGGTTCAGGTTTTTTGCATTCGCGAGGCAACGGGCCCGTCACTGCGGAAAGCTAACTCGTTGGGTCACGTCGCTGCAAAAACTTGACTCGTTGGGTCACGTCACTGCGGAAAGCTGACTTGTTGGGTCACGTCGCTGCGGAAAGCTAACTCATTGGGCCACGATAAGATGCAATCTTGTCTAAAATAGTAACCGCCCTATGTCTATCTAAGCGAGCCAACTTTGCGATATTAAAAATTTTGTACAAATAGTACCCATAAATAATTTGTTCTCAACACCACTACCCTAGCAGTCCCCCCAGCAGGATCAGGATGCCCGCTACAACCTGCGGGAGAACCGCAGGGCACCTGACAGGCTTACGTTCCCAGAGGAACAACTTCGTCCTAGACGACCATAGTATCGTTAGGGGTATGTACCAGCCTCCATGTCATGTATCCTTTGTATACCTCCCATACCCTTTGTGAGGCCCCCCGACACTGTAGCAGCACTACAGCACATTTTCTAAAAGATCCATTGAGGCATATTTTGTGTAGAAATTTTTAAATATAGTAAATCAGCTTCACAAATTATAAAAAAAATTCTGGACTTTCCACACACAGTGCTCTTGCTTGTGTAATTTTTTCATAATTTTACCCCTTTTGATGTTTTCTTGAATATTCATTCAAGTATATTGTTTGTAGGAATTTTTGGAAAATTTTGGAAGGAATAAAATTATGGGAAAATTATATAAGCAAGTACACCATGTGGGGAGACACCACAAAAAAATTTCTAATTTTTGGAGCTAATTTTCTATATTAAAAAATTCTAAAAGATATATGTAAATGGATTTTCCCAAAAATATGGTACCGTAGCACCTGCCCCCCTCCCCCCACACTGGGGCAGGTGACCTACCCCACCTGGGGCCGATGGTAGGTCTTGCCATGCCCCGTGGCGGGGCAGGTCACGTGGAGGGAGTTAGATTTGTAATTTCTATTGGAAGGGGCTATTTTGTAAAAGCTCAATGTCAGAGGCCAAAAAAATAAAGAAATTCCAAAACGGAGGTCACCATGTCAGTTTATCTCCTGGCGTCATATACCACACCACTTAGGATGAGATACTGCTGAAGGACAATCATTGGTCTGAGCCGAAAATATTGCAGGAGTGGAAAGCTGTGGACTAGCTGTTTGCCTGTCCTTTGGCTGCCAACCAAACTGTTTATTTGTCAATATCAACTCAATACCTTTCAATCTAGTACCTTTTGTTTTTTAACAGCTATTCAATCTGTACTACTTGTAAGCTTTTAAGTGCTATTGATGAGGACATCACTTCTTCGGATACACACAACACTCCTCCACTTGACATTCAAGGACCAATCACTAGAGCTCGCGCCCGACAATTGAATTTACAGGTGAGCTCGTTCCTAAGTACTTCTTTTTGTTCATTTGAGAATCGATTGTTACCTAATGATTTAATTATGATTAGGAACCATGGAGAGGACCTAGAAGTACTTGGAGATGGGCTACGAGGCGCACAAGTCCAGCAAGGGTGGTCGAATCATGTTGGAGGTCCAACTCAAGCCGACTTCGAATCCAATTCGGAGTCCAGGACCAGGCCGCACTAAAACGGATGCCCAGATAGTATCCGGACTCCGTTTTGGACGTTCCACATATGTATAGAAATCTGAGAAGACTACCTTTCTAATGGCTCTGGTCCCATATCAAAATTCCTTCTGAGTAAACGGGAATCGTCGAAACAAGTGGACTCAAGCCGACTTCGAATCCAATTCGGAGTCCATGACCAGGCCGCACTAAAACGGACGCCCAGATCGCATCCGGACTTCGTTTTGGACGTTCCACATATGTATGGAAAGCTGAGAAGACTACCTTTCCAATGGATCTGGTCCCATGTCAAAATTCCTTCTGAGTCAACGGGAATCGTCGAAACAATTGGGCATTCAGAATCTGTCAGGGTGCTGCGCCACCGTCTTTTGGGCCGTTCGGCTTTGTATCGTGTTGGAGCCCATTAGGGGCACGTCCAGGGGTTTTGCACGCCCCTAACTCCTCTATATCCAGCCGCCACCCCCACCATTAGGGTTTGGGTTTTGCTTAGATTGATTTGTCTTTGAACAGATTCGCCGTTCATCGGTTTGTGAGACCCCAACTTTCGAGTGCTAAATCTATCCATCTGCAATTCAGTTGTGTTCTTCCTTGTTCTTGCTTGTGTTCTTCGATTCGCAGGCGAGGATTAGCCTTCTTGGCGAGGTCAACCGGGCTGCGCACGGTTGATAACCTGAGGAGACGTGGTGCTGCGATTGCGGGGTTCGGAACGTGTCGTTCGGAAGCCGGATCGATTTGTGTCGCGCCTCCACCAAATCGAACTTACCCAGAACCTGTTGGAAGATCGGGACCCCGTCCCCATCAACTATCCCTTTTGCATATCTGGATTTTTGCTTATCTTGCTAGTTGCTCCTAATATTTTAATTGTGAGCAATGACTTTCAAACCTAGTAATACAAGCTACTAAAAATAAGCAAAACCTGTAAGTGCATGTTGAGAATTAAGTTACATACAATCTCTCTTATGACTAATTGTCCTCAGTCAATTTATCCCCCCAATAAGTCCATGTACCAACAAAGTTCTGAAATCATGCATATACGCACACACAAAAAAAAGAACTCTGAATTATAAATATACATGCAAAATAAAAAATGTTTTTTATTATTACATGACTAAATACAGAACGAAATAATTGTCATAGTTAATAAGGTATTCTGAGCCTTTCTTTCTTTCTTTCTTTCTTTATGAGAGGAGTATTTTGATTCTTTCTTGTTTTATTCTCCTAAACATGTACGTTAATAAACCTGGTTACCTGTGGTCCGTGGAGTCTTTTGATTATTTATCTTTGTATAAGAAGCTTAGCTTGACTTGCTGTTGATCTTTGGGCACCATTTGTTTCAATTGTTACCAGTGCAAATCAGCTGTTTCTGACGAAGTTTTAAGCAACTGTTACCTGCTGTTACCTGTGTTTTCAGGTTTCAGGCTAGTTTCAGGCAGGTTTCAAGTGGTAAGTTTTGGGTTTCGAGCCAGTTTTAGACAAGTTTCCACAGCTGTTTCTAACAAAGTTTTAAGCAAAATCACGCATTAACATGTACCAAAGACATGCAGGGATTGATTTTGCAATGTTGGCGATGACATTAGCTGCCACCGGAGGCGAATCGCGCATCAATGCCCCGGAAGGTGTGACTGTGTTGAGGGAATCGCAGGGAGCATGAAACTCGGTGACTTTCTCTATTAGAAAACAATGTTTGTTCTCATCTAGTCATCTGACAGGATATCGTTTTGTAGACTTTCTCTGTCGAAAAACAATGTTTGTCAAACTGCTTTCCTGACATTAGAGTTATTTAGATGAGTGGTACAAAAAAACTGGGAAAAATTTAATACTGTGTTTGCTTGCGCTTTTGGAGGAGTTTTTTGCTATTATAGTACCCTCTAAGTTAGGCTTCGACGAAATGGTATCTACGTCGTGGGCTTCTCTAAAATAGTACTCTTGTACTTAAGACTTCTCTCAAATAGTATTCTCAGGGATTTTAACTCAAATAATTTGATTTTCTAATTTGTACTCCCCCAATTGACTGAACTGCCCTGCCTCCGCCTCCGTCGTCACCGGCCGCGCGATCGACCGCCACTCGCCGCACCTTCGGGACCCTCACAGATCCATGTCGTCGTCAGAGATAGCAGCAGTGGTGGGAATAAGCAGCAGAGACCATGACGAGAAGGCGGTCATCACGAGGTCCTGCTCCACAAGAACACAAGAAGACCAGGTGAGAGATACGAGCTACCTGGCTAGGTGAAGTTGCATTGCATGTTATACTCGATCGTACTTTCTTCTGCACTGAATTTTACCGTCTACCACTCGCGCTCTACATCTTCTCATCACCATCATGCATCAATTGTTTTTCTTAGTAACCAGCATACCTATTATATATAGTGTTTTTTTTTGCTTAAGTACACCTGCAGGCAGGTCGGTCCCCAAGTTCAAGAAATAAAACAAAATAAATTGCTGCTGCGTACGTGCAGGTGGTTGCTTTGAGGGTTTCTCTGCACTGCAAGGGGTGCACAGGCAAGGTGAAGAAGCACATCTCCAAGATGGAGGGCGTCACGTCGTTCGACATCGACATCGCCACCAAGAAGGTGACCGTCGTCGGGGACGTGACGCCGCTCGGCGTCCTCAGCAGCATCTCCAAGATCAAGCCCGCCCAGTTCTGGCCATCATCGCCGCCGCGCGCATCAGCCTCGTTCTGACGATCCATCCATCCACAACGCGCGCATAACAGTTGTGAGCAGGGGCAGTTCAGTCAATTGGGGGAGTATAAATTCGAAAATTAAATTATTTGAGTTAAAATCCCTGAGAATACTATTTGAGAGAAGTCTTAAGTATAAAGGTACTATTTGGGAGAAGCCCACGGTATAAGTACCGTTTCAGCGAAGCCCAACTTAGAGGGTACCATAATAGCAAAAAACTCACGGTGCTCTTGCCATGGGAATGGCAAAGGGAAAATATTATGACCAATGTTTGTCATTCCTTTGGTTGTAAACCCCACCGTATGGAAACAAAACGTAGGAGGTCTAAATGTAGTGAAGACTCTATACTACTTAATGATTACGTTGCACTGCAACAGCCAACATAGCATACCACAACAACCGTACACAGATCCTACCATAGTCCATAGCTGCTTGAATCTTCTACCATAGCTAAAAACCCAAAGATCCCATCAACAAATGCACATATATCTACGTGCCTATCTCTTACATGGTCACCAGCCGACGCTGATTCCGTCGCCATCGCCATCACCGGAAGAGCGATGGCGATCTATCAATTGCCGGCAATCGCCTGCTCCCTCTTCAGGCCTCGGTGATGCTGACAGCGCATTGCCACGTTGTCTTCGGCACATGGGACGCAGAACGATGCTAGGGAATGCGTCGGCATCCACAACGCACGCACGTACGTACTCCTGGAATCGTCATTTCACGGCCTTTACCTATATCAGCTGATGTACCGTCGCTCCCGACTGATGCGCTTTAGCCTCGGATTCTCACGGTCTTATCGCCAGGCGTACAGCAAGAAAAGGTACGGTGCTACATTACTGTATCATTTTTCCCCTGCAGACAGTAAGGCCAATCAGGTACAGTGTCGGACTGTCCATGCTATAGTGGTTGATTCCATGTGTCTGAAATTGTGAATTGTTGATTGGATCAACAGGAGCTTGTGTGATTTCTCCAGTAAGCTAGGCAGGAGATAGGTTTCGGCTCAGCTCGTCTAAGGAACGATAGGCAGCTTGCTAATTGATAGGAATCATCTCGCCATTGATTCAGATTCGGGGAGTCATGGGTGTAATACTCCATCTATTAGACTTTAAATCTTGGTTGTCGATCATTAAACACGCAAGTGCGTCATACACTACTACAGAAATACTATTAGTAAACACCAAATCATAGACAGTTTGACAAAACCGTCTGTGACGTACACTATCACAGACGGTTTTAATTTGGAGACCGTCTGTGTTGTTGGTGTCGGAAAAAACGAGTATCACAGATGGTTCTTACCGATGAACCGTTTGTAATACTGGAATATCACATACGGTTTTTATTAAAAACCATCTGTGATAAGCTAATTATTAATCGCCGCTCAGAACCGCATCTGTCTTTATTTCGATACAGATCTAGCCGGTACTGCACCTGGAGGAGGCAAGATTTTCAGGCCAGTTAATTTGGTGGGAGGAGGCATGAGAGCTTTGAATATTCATACGTTCCTAGTTGCCCTAAATATGGTTAGTAATGAAATTTATTTTTCTTTGTATTACAATTTAGATCTAAGTTTTGGTGAGAGTTATTGAAGATGGTTTGCATCTACTTAACCATACATGATCAGTTCCCGTCATGTGGGAGGCCAAATTTATCAAAATTGATGGTTATAAGTGGTTCGTCGATCGCTGGGAAAATAACTGTTGTGTTTACAATATGAATTAAGCTAGCAAAGCCTCAATGCATGTGGTATATATGTAGTAATAATTAATTAATTTAATTTTTAATACTAAGTTGTTATATATATGCATAACGTAGGACCGAAGCTGGATGTATGCCGCAAACCGTGTGAGTGAAGAGTACATTAATGGCGTGTCTGCTTTTACAAGAGCTGTCGAGAAGGATATGTTGAATAAGGGGTGGAATATATGTACTGTCCATGCACTGACTGCAAGAATTTAAAGATGTTTAAGAACCGAGAGCAGATTGAAACACACTTGATTCGGAGGGGTTTCAAAAAGGGTTATACGTGTTGGACCAGTCATGGCGAAGTCAATGATATGCCGCCGGATGACATCGTCGGTGAAGTGAATGATATGTCGCCGGATGATGTTGATTGTTGTTCAGATTCGGATAGGTTGCACGATAACAATCTGGATCAGATGCTTCGCGATGTAGAAGTGAGCTATGATGAGAGAGAGAGTATGTTAAATTCCGAGGCTTGATGGAGGACTTCGAGAAACCTTTATTCACGTGCTTGAAAGCATCTAGGCCCCTAAAAATGGTTTTGTTATTAATGAATTTATGTGAATATGGGACTAACGCGTTTAACGAGTATGCAAAGGTTAAGTCCATATGTTGGTGACAAGATGTAAGCCAAAGGATAAATGTGAAGACCCAAAATGGCTCCAGGCAAAGGTATACTTAGAATAGGATCCCTTTTATTTTTACCGGTCTTAAAGAGAAAAAGTGGAAGACCGGATTATAC
Source organism: Dendrocalamus latiflorus (assembly GCA_017311315.1). Taxonomy (NCBI): domain Eukaryota; kingdom Viridiplantae; phylum Streptophyta; class Magnoliopsida; order Poales; family Poaceae; genus Dendrocalamus; species Dendrocalamus latiflorus. The sequence continues at coordinate 19,192,737 of CM029610.1, read as the reverse complement.
GGTAGATAATCGTACCATAAAGAGGGATCATGACAAGTAGCTTGATAGTAAATTTCATGTGCCATTTGGATCAAATTAGAAGCATGCATTCATCAAAATTTTGTTTTAAAATCGAATCTGTGCTCTGTCTAGAAGAGCGGTAGTTCCGCTGATTTGAACGTCGGAACTACCGGAAAGCGGTAGTTCCGCACCCAGAATCGGAACTACTGGCGGCCAGGCACCCAGAATCGGAACTACTGGCGCCTAGAAGCTCCGGTAACCGAGCGGAGCCTTTTTTTTCCAGAGAGCACTCCCGGATAACTTTTAGTTTTCGCAGAATGGAAGTACCGGCGCTTTCAACGCCGGAACTACCGCAGGGAGCGGTAGTTCCGCATTTTGGAGCGGTACTTCCGGAGCCCGGAAGATCCGGAGGTTGAGCGGAACGTTTTTTCAGAGAGCTCCTCCGGATGAAATTTGAAATTTCACGGAGCGGAAGTACCAGCGATTTCAACGCCAGAACTACCGCAGGTTGCGGTAGTTTCGCTATCCAGAGCGGTACTTCCAGAGTTTGGAAGCTCCGGACTCAAAGCGGAGCCTTTTTTCCAGAGAGCGCCAAATTTGGGACTTTTGGATTCTCGGTTCAAGCGGTAGTACCGCGCCGACTTTGCGGAACTACCGGAAAGCGATAGTACCGCAAGTTTCAACGGCGGTAGTACCGCGCTGCCAAATCCAACGGTCACTGCAGAGCTCTGACATAGCCGTTCTGTCACGAAGATTTGTGAGCGGTAGTTCCGCTTCCCCTGAATTTTTTCTGGAATTAGTTCCAAACGGGTAGTTTTGGTTGGTGGAGGCTATAAATACCCCCACCACTGCTCAAGGACAGATGTTAGAGACCCATTGAACATTCTTTGAGCCCTAGAGCATTCATTCCACCTTTGTTCCCACTTTGTGCATTCAATTTGAGGTGGTTGAGCAAATAGTGCTTGCTTTCATCAGTTGATCCATTTGACACTCATTTGCAATCAAGCGAAGCCCTAGTTTATTACTCTTAGTGCTTGCTGGCACTTGGACAATTGGGCGGAGGATTGATCGGTGATCTTCTCAAGAAGATTGTGAGAAGACCCGGTATTCTTGTGAAGGTCGGAGCTCACCTACTTGGAGTGGGAAAGAGCTACTATTAGTGATCGAGGTGCTTCGGCTTAATTCGTGGAACCGGTCCAATTCGTTCGGGCTAACCTCAATGTGGACTAGGAGAAACCGACAAGTTTTCGAACACCACAGTAAAAAGATCGATTGTGTACATTTCTCCCTTGCTTTCTTCTAGCTATTACTTGTTTACATTATTGTGATCATTTACTTGTTTTAGAGCTAGTATTATTATTTAGTTGACTAGTCTTGTGTAGGATTAATTGCTTTACACACTTGACACTAGAATTGTAAAGAATTAATTGAGTAGACAAGAAAAATTTAAAAACCTTCTATTCACCCCCCCTCTAGTCGGTATCCTTGATCAGCGGTGTCCGCATAGATGCGCTCAGTACCGATGGGTTGAGAAACTCGTACTATGGGTTCATAAAAGAGATTTGAGAGCTCGACTATATGGTTTTCAAGATCCCTTATTTCGGTGCTAAGTACAGAGACAGAGCCAACGGCGTGGGTCGGGTAGGCCGATTTTGACAATGTCAACTTAATGTACCAAGGGAAATATGATATTTTTATCTGTAGCATACACGGGCATTCAGCTAGTACATATTAAAAAATATTTAGATTTACCACATAGAAATAATTTTAATAGATTTGTTATTGAAAGTACTCTGACATCATTATATTTTAATATTATCATAGAAAGTAGTGATTAAAGGTGTGTGTTAGGAATAGTCCCACATGGATTGTGGGAAAGGAGCAAGCACAACTTATAAGTGTGAGGGAGCCTCCACCCCATTGGACTAGTCTTTTGGGGGGAGAAGGCTCAATACCACTTATAAGATTGTTGCTCCATTGCTTTGTGTGTTTAGTTGTGTTCAGCCCATTTAGACCTGAGGTAAACCCGGTTGGACTTAGGCATACAGCCAGGGTCCAAAAATGTAACAAGTGGTATCAGAGCCCAGGTGCCTAACATCTCCTTAGACCTCATGGTTGCAGAAGTGTCCAATCCATGTGTGAGGGGGAGATTGTTAGGAATAGTCCCATATAGATTGTGGAAAAGGAGCAAACACAACTTATAAGTGTGAGGGAGCCTCCACCTATTGGACTAGTCTTTTGGGGGGAGAAGGCACAATACCACTTATAAAGTTGTTGCTCCGTTGCTTCGTAGGCTTAGTTGTGTTCAGCTCATTTAGACCTGTGGCCCAGAAGGTAAATCCGGTTGGACTTAGGCATGCGGCCAGGGTCCAAAAATGTAACAGTGTGTATTAGAGATCGTGCCTATATTTAAAATGATAAGCAAAAGAGAACATAAGGAGTATATATTTGATATAAAGTAGTAGCAAACTAGCGATCAGTGGCTTAGCAGGATGGGAAGATATTTGCACCTATTCGTTTCTTATGACCTGTTTGAAAGGCGTGCACTTTTTTAAGGGAAACCTGTAAGCTTCACATGCATGATCTTAATTTAGAAGGACGGATGAACATGCATTTCTTCTTTACAGGAAATTCTGACAAAAAGTGGCTTTAATAACTCTAGTACTATGTTAAGCTCATCTGGAGGAATAGAGATTTTAAATTTGGGGGAAAAAATAAATATGTCACGTAATGTTGGTAGCTCCAAGTGGCAGTGCTAGGATTGTTTCACATGTTGAATGAATTATACTAGGTAAGGATGCGCGCTACGCTGCGGCAGAGTAAACGCCGTCAGAATTATATAGGGCACTTACATTAACAGAGAGTCCGCAGATTCAATGCTTCTATACGGTTCCATGTAGCCTAAAATAGGAGAAATGACAGAGGAATACTTGAACATTGCAGGTCCATTCAATAATCTATATGTTAACAAAGTGAACATAAGAGATTCATACGTGCAAAAGAGGCCAGCAACATATATATGCCAATCTGAATATGCATTGCATACAGGTACATGCATTAAGTGATACAAAAGAGACGCAAAATGATTTTCATAACTTAGTAGGAAGAAATCAGGAAGCTGACCAATATATATGCTTCCAAAGCATCTGAAGGAAGGAGAAAGCAAGCCTTAAGAGTATATTTACTACTACAGAAATAATCATCATAGATGGTTCAAAACCATCATTATAGACGATTTCTGGCCCGTCTGAATTTATGTGTCCGTGATAACAGGCGGTTATCATAGATGGTTCTCGAACCATTTGTGATTTAAATGGTTCAAAACCGTCATTATAGGTGGTTTCTAACCCGTCTGAATTTATCTGTCTGTGATAACTTTGTGATAATAGGCGGTTATCATAGATGCCTCTCGAACCATTTGTGATAATTTATAACACAAACAGTTCTAATTAAAAACCGTCTGTGATAGTCTAATATCACAGACTGTTCTAGTTAAGAACCATTTTTGATAGTTTATTATCACAAACGGTTCTAGTTAAGAACCGTTTGTGATTGTGTTATCATGTTCTAAAAAATAGGCCTCTTCCAATTCGTCAAAATTATCTAATTGCACTATAAAACAGCACAATCAGGGAATGCAGATAAACCAAAGCAGGCCTATTTCTGAGAACAAGTCATTGTGCAATAAACTTTGGCACCATGTCTTCATTATGCAATAAAACATGAATTTCAACAAGTGCCAAAACACTAGCCATCCATCAATCATCACAAGAACTAAGGCATCACACGTACGAGCATCAAGATTTACACAGCCGAAACCGTACACATCCAAAAATTTCAGATGGGGGATATATCACCGGCGATGAAAGAGAGGCGGTGGCAGTGTCACCGTTGTGTTACGACGGTAACACTGCCCAAGAGACTCTTATGATACTTAGCACAAGAGTGCATTATGCAGTAAACCGTGGCATCACAACCAGAGGCGGAGGAGCTCATGGCGGTAGTCAGCGTCGTCAAGGAGACGGGGCACTTCGGTTTGAGGGAGAAGCAGGAATAAGGAGTGAATGAACTAGGAGGGGACTTAGAGTGAACTTGGCAGAAAGGGAGAGGGAGAGTAATATGGGGCGAGAGGTGGGAGAAGACGGTGCCTGCTGTTCGATACGGAGAGAATAGATGTGTGAGATCGAAATCCTAGGAGAGATGTCATAGATCGGTGATGTGATATTATCACAGACGGTTCAGATTAAAAACCATCTATGATGTATGCTGACATCACAGACGGTTTTTAATCCCAACCTCTGTGATGATATCACACACGGTACAGACAGTTTTTAACAAGAACCGTCTGTGATAATTATTTATCATAGACACTTCTACCATCGCTAATAGCATAGACACCCTTTTAAAATCGTCTGTGATAATTGCAACACCGATGGTTCTCTAGAACCGTCTATGATGAGACATCTAGTATAGCCTTTTTTGTAGTAGTGATTGACCATAGCAGATAAACATCATTCTACGACATCAAAATGGAAAACATAGACATTCTTTGTTTTGATTTCAATCTCTCGCCAGTTGTCATTCTTTCATTAGTTGTACCATGTCTATTTGTTAACAGCATCACCTTCATCTTTTTACAAGCTTCATCTCCAGTAAGTTTTCAATCGGTTGCTCCAAGTATTAAGCAGTGAAATTGTCGAGACATAAATATATAAATCTGGACTATGTTGTGTATTTTACACAAGTTCAGCATCACACTAGTGTACACAATGAAAACATAAACAAAATATTGATTATGATCATGATTAACTAAGAAAGATACAAATATTATTAATTATCAGAGTAGCGACCTTATGACCAAGCTTACAAATATTAGGCTGAAGGTCCTAACAAAAACTAGTAGCAAAAAACAAAGATAAATGCAGTGGCCATTTGATATGCCTACAGGTAATCGACTAGGGAGCGGAGTCCTAATTCGTGAAGTTGTCGAAGTACTCTTCCTCGAATACCTCTATCTAATATGGTTCTTCCTCGGCAACTGAGCAATAGTGGATATAAACATGAGTACATATAGTATTCAGTAAGTCATTTATAACAAGATGCAATATATAATGATGCAAGGCTTATCAAATGATGGTTGAGTGGTTATTTTGCAGAAAGCAATAATTTAGAGTAAATATAATAAATAGATTGAAATGCACTTTGAAATTGATTATTAAATAAATAATTCAAAGGAATTGAGTAAACCACAAGTGAATTGTCATTCACTTCCCAACCAAACCCAACCAAGGTTTTATGAAATTCTACCCCTCGTGTGAAATCATCGAGCATTGTCTATAACCGAGGACATGGTTATTCAAATAGTTTTATATTCCACAGAGGTTGCACAACTTTACTATATGATATGATCAATTTGTAATGTATGCTCAACAACACACTCCTTAGATGTGCCGACCAAGAAGATCACAAGAAAGCCTTTACAATGCTCAACCTCAACTTGATTCTACCTGCTAAGGTTTCACTGCCAAGTAGACTTTGACCTAGTTAGTAAAAGCCCTCTCTTGCGCCAATGTGAGACAATGGTTGTGATCACACCCATATTCATATCAATGATGGAATCAAAGCTGAAATATCACAAATTAGATAGCTAGGTCTATCTCATACTAGATATGTGGTTACACGGTAAGTCTCAAATCAGTGACACATAAAGTTAAGTCCTTAATTAATACCCAAGTGAGGCATCAACATGCCAATGTGCTAATAGCACCCATTTTACTGCACAATCATTCACCCAAACGAAAACCATTTTGTTTAACCAACATTAATGACACAACCATGTCATGGTTCACAAATTTCATAACTGTGGATACTGCTATGATTCAATATCTAATTAAGTCAAAATTAATTAACCAATCAACATGTGATGATGAGCCCAACGTACCAATAATCATGGCTAAGCATACTAGACATACAATTAAGTGTATTGCACCACTAGATAATTAACCATCATATGGTGATAATAGAATCATAACATCCTTTATCAAGGAGGAATTAATCAAGATTGGTTAATAACTATCAAGTACAAAGGTTTGTAGTAAATTAGCAATGCATGATAATTTTGTAACACCCCAGCCAAACAATGACCTGGAATGCTACTAAACTAACAACATATTAAAGAAGAAGCTATATTCACCTTACAAAATTTCAGCAGAATCTCCTTTGTTTAATGAGTAAATCAAAGGTTTCAACATGCATAAACAAATGATCTGAATAATAGTAAACATTAAATATCCAATTCTAAACAAACTGAATTATGTTTGCCATCACAATCTCAACCACAATACTTAAATAAGAACGTAAGCAATGTAATAGTTCTAAACCTTTATTACATTCTAAACATGGTGATCTTTAATCAGTTACCACTTAAGCTATTCAACAAATAATGATTAAGGTTCTTTATTTCTTCCAAGGTGAATGGACCGTGCAAGTGCAACAAAGCTAATCCATCTTTATCCCCATGCATGCCGGTCTCATGTAGGTACCTAAAAACAAACAACAACCACAACAACAAACAAGTGTGAGTCCAACGACTCAGCAAATATAAATAGTGGCAACGAGAGTAAAAAGGGAAACATCACTTCCCAAGATCATCCATCAATCAAATAAATAAATCATGCTATGCAGTATGTTCAAAAGGATCTCTTTATCTCTTCTCTTTCGTATTTTACCGGTAATGCGGTGTGTGCATCCGTCAATGCACACCCATACCTGTACCCTCTGGTACAGGGACCATTTGCCCATACTCCACATGTATGGGGACCTTTAGCCCGTCATGACATCAACATGGCGGGGACCTCAACGTATGGTCGTCTCGTGACCAAAACCTCAATAATCAACATGATGCACAAACGTGAATATCTCAATGAATAAATTGCATTCACGATAACTATGCACCAGAAATTCTCTCATGCGTTTGCAATCAGCGATAACCAAATTCAATCATAGCATTAACATGATCAAAATCAAATATTCTCACAAGATAGATCAAAACATCTACAAACCATCAATCATCCATACTATGAAGTTTAGACAACTATTGTACTTGCCTTAACCACGAGAAAACGGGGAATGAGCAGAAGGTGCGGCTCCTGGAATCCGTCCTCCTCCTGAACAATAATTACAATAATTTCTAAGGCAACAGTAACGAGTCTTTATACTAAACAAAAACACCCCCAACTAACCCAACATGTTTAACTTGACTCAAAACCCCAAATCTTTTCGGGCATCCTGTCCACCTCTACAGACAGTCAACTTCAAAAATTCATATCTATTGGTACAGAAGTCTAAATAGGGATTTCTCAGGCTTTCTGGAGAGATAATTAAGTTATCTAACTAAACCTAGTTGGTGAGCCTTCCTGATTCGGCCATAATCTACCCGCACCATCCAGTTTTCTTAAAATATCAAATTCTCGTCAGGCTCTCTGGACAGAGCACTAAAAACACCATAACTTCCTGTACGAGTGTTCGAATCACGAGTTCTTGGACTTTCTGGAAAGATAAGACAATTAAGTACAACTGTCATTATACTGAGGTTCTCTGATTCTCCCAATATCTAATCGCAAAACTCGATCTCCCAAAACCTGACGGAAAACCCACCGATCTGCAGAACAGTCCCGCTAATAAAATCATAACTTCTGCTACAGAGGTCCGAATGACGCGTTCTAGCAGTTCATGGAAAGATAATGACATCCTCTACAACTCTCGAGGCAAAGTCCAGACCTAAATCGCCACGAATCTTCCCCAAAACAGCCGACTAAATCGATCTGTTCTAGCAGTCCAGAATACCGACATTGATAGCGCAATTAGAATATACATCTACTAGGGGAAGAACAGGGATTACCCTTGGCGATTCGCTGTCAAATACAACGAACTCCCCACGAATTCCTCCTCTCCTTCTTTTCCTCTTTTTCCCTTCTTCTTCTTCCCTTCCTCCAGATCCAATCGCCTAGCTGCGATTCATTCCTTTCCCCCGCTCGTTCGGCAACGCATGGAGGTCTTGATCACCGGCAATGGAGGAGAGGGGAGGAAGGGGTGCTGCTGGGCGGCGCAAGGGTTGGAAGGGAGGGGGCGCAACCAGGAAAGGGGGAGAGGGGGAGGGCGGCTAGGGTTAGAGGGGGAGGTGGCGCCTCCCCCCCACTTGGCCGAAAAACCCTCCTGGGCCAAGGCCCAGGCCCAGGTTGCTAGACAAATTCAGAAAACCCCCTCTAAAACTGATACTCTACTCTTCCCTTTAAGATCCTTCCCTCCGATTAATTGATTATTTGCCAAAACTCTTCCGGGATATTACATTCTACACCCCTTAAACAGAATTCGACCCCGAATTCTAACCGTACTCTCACTAAGGATTAATTACAAATAAACTTAATCATAAAACACACACCTGATGTGAACAACTCTGGATACTGTTCACGCATGCGAGATTCCAATTCCCATGTAGCCTCCCTTTCGGTCTGCTGCGACCAGAGCACCTTGACATATTTTAAAGTTTTATTCCTCAACGCCTTCTCTGATCTTTCCAGAATTCACACTGGTTTGGACTCAAAGGACAGATCATGCTCAAGTATTAACGGTTCTAGTGAAATATGATGCTCCGGATCTCGTAGGTACTTCCTCAACCTAGACACGTGAAACACGTTATGCACCACGCGCATTGACTTCGGAAGATCCGAGCGGTATGCCAACTTCCCGATTCGAGCTAGGATCGTGAAAGGCCCAACGTACCTCGGCCTAAGCTTCCCTTTGGTACCGAACCTCACCACACCCTTGGTGGGAGATACTCTCAAGAGCACCTGATCCCACACATCAAATTCCAGATCTCTTCTTCTCACATCCGCATAGCTTCTCTGCCTACTGTAGGCGGCCAACAGATTCTACCTCACGAAGGCCACCTGTTCAATTGTCTTTTGGTCCCAAGGCGGTCAACCTCCAAATCCTCACAACTAATAGAACTGATTAAATATACCTCGGGTTATGATTCCCTTTAGTACCAATCCACACAACCTGCACAACACAAGTATCTCGTGTTTCAACTCTCAATCGATATCTTTACATTAACAAGGAGCACCTCCTTCAACCACTGACGCATAATAGTGCTCATTGCAAACAAACTCTTTTACTAATAGAATCCAACTGAAAATAAAGGATTCTAATCGCAACCACAAATCATCCACTCCCCACCAAGGAGTCAAATCATACAAGAAGAGGAAACGAGGATTCAACACGAGAACCTCTCCACATTCCAAGTAGGTAATTTGCAATTAAACAACACATAAGTCCAAGGAGAATCACTCAAATATCAAACCCTTACATTGATTTTTTTTCCTGAACCGGAAAAAACCACGCATGCCAACATAAAGTCAACTCAAACCACAAAAGACTTATGTTATCATCACATAGCTCAAACAAGAATCAAAGAGCATTTTACTGCCCGAGAAAATATTGTTGTTTTTTTTTTCTTCTAGGAATAAACTTTCTCTTGATTCACAAGATGCCAAATCATCGCACACCACACTAACTCATTTCTCTTAAATTGGCAACATCAACTCTATGCTCAAACCGAGTGCATCTACCACACCTTGGTAGAGAGACTCTACTGCCCTCACAATAACACAATCTGTAGGACCGAAATGGCGACAGAGGGGGGGTGAATGTCGATCTTTAAAAATCGCCCCCAACAAGTATCCTCACTTAAGCTTCTTCTCCAATAGCTATGGGAGCTATGAAAAAGGAAAATAAGCCCTCACTGGAAATCACAGAGACAAGGAAAAACCAGATCCAGAAAGAAGCAATCAAGAAAAACAAATTCAGCGCAAGTCTGGCTGCAAGCGGTAGTACCGCTGAGACGAGCGGTAGTACCTCTGAGCGGTAGTACCTCTCGAGGAGCGGTAGTACCGCACGACGATCGGACTTGTCCGAACGTTCCTACGCTGCCGATCAGACTGGTCCGAACAAAACCGGTAGTACCGCTAGGACGAGCGGTAGTACCTCTGAGCGGTAGTACCTCTCCAGGAGCGGTAGTACCTCTCGAGAAAAACAGCAAACAGGATTTTCAGGCTGGAACTTTGAGACTTCGGATTTTTGGCTAAAAAGAAGGTTTGCTCTCAATCTTTTTGATCCAAGGCCTTACTACAACATACTAAATAGTAAGGGGACCTTGGGAAACAAGAGAATCAAACCAAGAAGCAAGAATTTCAGATTATGGGTACAAATCTGAATTTTTGCACAACCCGAGCCAAAAATCAAATTACTCCCCAACCGTTGATCCTTTGGCGATGAAATTTTGAGGGCAGCTAATTAATAGCCTCTGGACTCTCCATTCGAAATTTCAAGCCATCTCAACAAGGGAATCAAGAGCAGCTCCAAACCCTAGAAACTGAGTTCATGAACAGAGGAAGGCCAAAATTGAAAACTGAGAATTAAACCAAGTTTGCTCTTCGGGAAATCGATCAAATGATCTTGTGGCACTAACCCATCATAGAGCAACCCATTTTGGGCCTTCCCAACAAGCAAGAACTCGAAAATAAAAAAGCTCAGAAATCAACCAAATGGAGCAACGAAGAACAGAGAGGGAGCACGAACAGATAAAAACTTCAGGACTTTCATTCATTGATTCACAGATAATACAGAGGAGTCCCGATACCCCGACTTGATACAAAGAAAGGATTACAAGCTCTCAATCTCATCCTCTCCCACTCTCAAACCTCAAGAACACACCCATACATGCTTGAGGAGGGATAAGAACACTCTGTTCTATCTAGAACCCATCGAAGAAGGACAGAGGGAGCACGACACTGCCTCTCCAACCACTAAAGACTAAAGGAAAACCACCTCCTAAAGCCTCTTTTGACTAGGGCTAACCCTAATTCCCTCCAAAATGCTCAAGGAGGGCATGCAGCCCCTCCTCTCCTTTTATAGCGCCTGGCTAACGGGTCTCCGCCCCGTTACGCCCGCTACGTCCAATGGAGCCCGCTCCCGCTTGTGCAGCCTTGCGAATTTCCCGATTCGCCCCTTCTGCACCTTCCGGGAAGCTTCTGCGCTCCTTGCCTCGCACGCCTCGCAACCACCTCGAGTCCACGTCGTCTTCGACACATCCCGACCGTTCTGACCTCAGCGCCACCTGCGCCTAGTCCGGTCCACCGTGTCTCGCCACGACTCCAACTCGACGTCCTACAGTCACACAGACAAGAAACACGTCAAATAGCACCGCTCGACACATGAAAGCGTAAATACCATCACACTTACCACAGACGAAGTCCAAACCTGTCGAAACATTAGAATATACATCCTAAGCCCAAATGACCAAGTTTGACCAAAGTCCGACCGAGCCCGATTGCGCCACGCAACGGCTCGACTCCGAACCACTCAAACCAAACTCGACTATCCTAAACCTTTGTCAATTACTCATCATTCACATGGAGTCACGACCACCTGGTCTCTCAATCTCCCCCTTGATGAGTATATTGACAAACTCAGAAAAAGCATGAAGAAGAGTTTGATTTTGAAGAATCCAACATGGTCCAAAGAAGAGAATGAAGCTAATGACCATGTCGACAGAAGGAACACTAGAGCAACAACTGAAAGAGCAAATTGACAACAACTGAAAGAGCAAATTGATCTCCAAAGCTCTAAACTATTCCCAACATACTTTTTCTTCTCTATTCTCCCCCTTTTGGCAATAAACACACCAGGAATGCAAAGGCGAGAAAATGATCACAAGGATGGATAAAATATGGCTGAAGTTTGATTATTTCTAAGAATTTTGAGCCATGAGAATTATCCATAATGACCATAATGAAATACACCAAGCCATAACTCTATAAGAAGCTATCTAGATCATGACATGACATGTATAAGCTAGCTAGAACACATAGATGACAATCTGAAATATAGTACATTAAGTGAGAATGTCAAGTCATCAAGAAGTAAAGTCTAACTAGAGGTATCGAAGGATGATGCCGGCCATGTCAAGTAAGCTAAGCGGAACCAAGAAGCTAATATTGAGACCAACTAGAGTGCTATGCTCAAGAATGAAACATTGGCGCAAGTACTTGGTTCTTTTTGTAGCTTAAGCAAATTGAACACATGAAACATTGTCTTTTTAAAGCTCATGGTCGTTTCCAACCCAATTTTTTTTATGTGCTAGATCTCAAGCCTTATGCGACTACTTCAAGCGAGAAGCTTAAGAAGATAGTCTAGGTCATCCAAAACTCCCCTGAGTTCATGCCTAGTGCAATGGCAAGCCGTCTCATGAGAAAGAATTGGTGAAATCAGTTTTTTCGCACAAAAGAGATTTTTTTGTGCTAGATCTCAAGCCTTATGCGACTACTCCAAGCGAGAAGCTTAAGAAGATAGTCTAGGTCATCCAAAACTCCCCCTGAGTTCATGCCTAGTGCAATGGCAAGCCGTCTCATGAGAAAGAATTGGTGAAATCAGTTTTTTCGCACAAAAGAGATCTTTTTGCTTTGTAAACATGTTGTACTACCTCATGCTACATCAAGAGACTAAAATAGCTCAATCTAAGGCTCAATAAAAGATTCAACGCTCAGCTAAGCCTAGTTGACATGGCATGAATCATACAGAGATAGCTCCAGAAAGACTAAACTCAAATGCTAGCATGACAAGTTTTACTTCAAGTTTGGCAATTTTAATTAACTTATCATGGTAAAAGCTAGTCTACACATATGAAGTCATGATCAATCTAGCATATAAAGCACAAATCATGACAAAGTGTAAAGCATTGTAAACATGTCATAACAGGATAATAATCAAGGCTCAATGTAGTTATATTACAATGCGAAATGCTAAAATGCAGAAAAAATCCAGCTCCCCCTCAACATGACATGCAACTTTTAGTTCAAGTTGAGTTAAGTCACAAGTAAGCTCCAGAAGTTCCCAAATGAACTCTCCCTGAACCAAAGCAATAAATCGAGAAGCTGGCAAATAAAACCAAAACAGGCAGTTCTTAAAGCATAGATAAGATATAGAGACAACTATGGCTCAGACTGACTCTCATCTACCCCATATGACTCCAGGACAATCGGCTAACAGAAAATCACACACTAGAGAGCAAACACGTACCCTGTCTACCCGAGGGTGGCCCAACCCTCGCTAGAACCTACAAGAAGTGAGTGAGCTCGACCTAGTGAGATAAGAAGCAGCTAATCCTGGAAGTACAAGATAAGAGTTAGAAGTCTAAGCATCTCGGCAAGAGAAGCACTCTAACCTATGCTGGAAGGACTAAACCCAAATGCACCCCGAGTGCAATGCAACAGAAATGAGACAGAAGCATAATCAATATAGTAAAGCAGTAAAGCCCAAAGCTCCTCCTCACTACAATCCGTAAGGACACACCACCCCAAGCTCTCCCCGCAGAGCTGAAAACCTCAAACTATCCAAAGGCTTGGTGAAGATGTCAGCCAACTGGTGGTCACTCTCCACGAACTGGAGCACTATGTCACCTTTCTCTACATGGTCTCTAAGGAAGTGGAAGCGAATATCAATATGCTTGGTCCGAGAGTGCTGCACTGGGTTCTTAGCAATGTTGATAGCAGACGTGTTATCACAAAAGAGTGGAACACTGTCTAAAGCTAACCCAAAGTCCCGCAGGGTCGAAACCATCCAAAGTACCTGGCTACAGCAACTGGCTGCAGCAACGTACTCGGCCTCGGCAGTGGACTGTGCAACACCGGACTGCTTCCTCGAAGACCAGGAAACGAGAGAAGTGCCAATGAATTGGCAGGTGCCGGAAGTGCTCTTCCTATCTATCCTACAGCCAGCGAAGTCTGCATCTGAAAAGGCTCTCAAGGAAAGATAGGATGAGGAAGAGTACCAGATACCATAGTCAATGGTAGCTCGAAGGTACCGAAAGATGCGCTTCACCGCCTGGCGGTGAGATACGCGAGGAGAAGCCTGAAAACGAGCACACAGACACACGGAGAAGTGTATGTCTGGTCTCGAGGCAGTGAGGTAAAGAAGGGAGCCGATCATACTTCTGAACTCTTTCTGATCAACTGGCTCGCCATCCTCATCTGGGTCAAGATAGGCTGTCGAAGCCATGGGAGTTGACACCGGCTTACCATCACTCATATCGAAGCGCTTCAGGAGGTCACGAGTGTACTTTCCTTGATGAAGAAATGTACCCTCCCGAGTCTGATTAATTTGGAAGCCAAGGAAGAAGGTCAACTCACCCATCATACTCATTTCAAACTCGGTGCTCATGACATCCGAGAACTGGGAAACCAGAGTATGGGAAGAGCCGCCAAAGATAATGTCATCGACATAGATCTGGACGAGCAGAAGGTCAGCGCCAAGCCGGCGGATGAACAAGGTCTTATCAACTTTACCCATTTCAAATCCATGACTCAACAAGTAGGACTTAAGCCTCTCATACCAAGCCCTGGGGGCCTGCTTAAGTCCATACAACGCTTTGGAAAGCTTGAAGACATGGTTTGGGTATTTGGGGTTTTCGAAACCAGGAGGCTGTCGGACGTAGACCTCTTCCTCAATAAGGCCATTGAGAAAGGCACTCTTGACGTCCATCTGGTAAAGCTTGAAACCCTTAGAAGCTGCAAAGGCAAGCAGGATTCTAATGGCTTCAAGTCTAGCTACAGGGGCAAAGGTCTCCTCGAAATCTAGACCTTCAACCTGGGAGAACCCCTGAGCAACCAGTCTAGCCTTGTTTCGAATAACCACTCCATCCTCGCTCTGCTTGTTCTTGAACACCCACTTAGTCCCAATAATATTGTGACCTCGCGGGGGCTCGACAAGCGACCAGACCTTGTTCCTCTCGAAATTTTCTAGCTCCTCATGCATGGCATTGACCCAAGACTCATCAGATAAAGCATGAGAGACATCTTTGGGCTCAAAGGAGGCAATGAAAGCAGAATGGAGACAGAATTGAGATAAGCCAGATTTTGAGCGGGTAACACGCTCGAAAAGGTCTCCAATAATCTGCTCTGAAGGATGAGCTTACTGGATATGTCTAGGAGGTCCAGGATGAGATGAAGAAGTGGCCTCTACCTCGTGAGCTGACGAGGTAGGAACAGAGCCACCAGCTCCAGAAGAAGCAGAAGGCATGGGCTGATCACCTCGAGGTGCGGTGGAAGATGGCACCTCAAGGGGTGGATGAGGGACAGGATCAGGTAGACAACCGTCGTCTCCATCATCCTCATCATCCACAAAGATGGTCTCGGACTGCTCTAAAGAACCTGAGATATCGGGCCTAGTCCCCGGACTGGCCTCGTCAAAGGTCACCTCACAGGTCTCTACCATTTTACTAGACTCGCAGTTCCAGACCCTATAAGCCCGCGAAGAAGGCGAGTAACCTAGAAAGATTTCATCACAAGAACGTGACTCGAACTTGTCTAGGTTCCCGGACTTCAAAACAAAGCACTTGCAACCAAACACACGAAAATGAGAGACGCTAGGCTTTCGCCCATATCTCAGCTCATAAGAAGTGCGATGCAAGTGTGCTCGAAGAAAAACTCGATTTGAAACATGGCACGCGGTGGCTATAGCCTCAGCCCAAAACTTCCGCGGTGTAGAGTACTCATCAAGCATCGTCCTGACCATCTCGACCAAGGTACGGTTCTTCCTCTCCACAACGCCATTCTGCTGAGGGACGTATGGAGAAGAGAACTGGTGCTCTACACCTGTCTCACCACAGAAACTCTCAAAGTAGGAATTCTTGAACTCTGTGCCATTGTCACTGCGAATCGCTCGTAAGGCACCTGGGAGCTCTACAGAAAGCCTACTGAAAAGACCTCGGAAATGCGAAAACGTCTCATCCTTCGAGGCTAAGAAAAACACCCAAGAATACCTCGAGAAGTCATCGACCACAACAAGAACATACCACTTCCCTCCTGCTGACTGCACTCGAGCTGGTCCAACTGTGTCCATGTGGAGCAGCTGTCCCGGTGCATCGGTCATAGTAACTGTGACCGGAGGGTGAGAAGCGGCAACCATCTTGCCGTGCCGGCATGGAGAGCAAACAAGGTATTTGACCATCTTGAGTTTCGGCAGACCACGAATGAGATCGTGGCCGCTAACTCGGGTCAAATGATCAAATCCGATATGACCAAGTCTCCTATGCCAGAAAGAAAGGTCGCGGGACTCAGAAGCAACTAAACACCTGAGAGGATCACCAGAAGACTCAGAAAAATCAGCACGAAAGATCCTCCCATAACGAGAAATCCCGCAAACCAGACTACCCGAAGAATCAAGAATTTTACAAGCATTTTTCTTAAAGCTTACCTCGAAACCGTCATCGGTTAGCTGAGAGACTGAAAGCAAATTGTACTGCAGCTTACTAACCAAGGCTACATCTTTCAGAATGAAAGAATCATTAATGCGCACAGTACCTTTGGCGATGACGCGCCCAGATGAAGCATCTCCGAAGGTGATCGTCTCATCACCTGGAGCACGGGCAAGGGAAGAAAACCAACGGGAATCTCCGGTCATGTGTCGTGAACACCCGGAGTCTACGAGCCAAACCTTTCCCTTCCCTGCCCGGCGAACCTGAGTCAAACAGAGAGTAAAGTCTCAGTACTGGGGTAAATCAAGAGAGATTTTGGCACCCAATACTGAACAACACGTCGAGCAGATGAAGTAGTCAAGCACGACTGACCTCTATCTACCCTACGCTCTCTGTCACTCAAAGCAGAAGGTCTGTGAGCAGACCTGAAGCTGTTGCGGGGTCCGACTGCTACGGGAGAGCGAGTCGGAACACCGGCAACATGCTGATCACGCCGCGGGTAGCTATCTCGATGGAGAAAATGAGATCTACCCTCAGGACGGCGGAAGTCACGAACAGGAGCAGCATGAGGACGAAAAACAGAAGACTCAGAAAAACCAAGTCCTCGATGCTGCCCAAACCCATCAACAGCAGTAAACCTAGACCTCGTGCTGGTCCTAGGTGCACTCAGGATCTGGGGCTGACCCTGAATACGCCTAAGAGACTCAACACGGTCTCTACGAGCGATCTTGGCGCGCCTGAAGCATCGATCAACCGTGTGTCCATCCTTCTGACAGAAGGTGCAGTGATACTTCTTCCTCTGAGAGGTAGAAGTAGCACGGTCAGGCTTCGCCTTCTGAGAGGCCGAAGCAGCAGGTGTAATCACCTTGCTGTCAGAAATCCCCTGGACATAGCCCGCTGACTTAAATTGGACTTTCTCGGTCCTGGGCTCGGTCTCGATCACACCTGGTGCTATGGGTCTGAGCACAGCAGGTGGATGCTTCCTCATATCCTCATAATAGTCATATCCTAGACCCTGATTAAATCTGCAAATCTTGGACTGGTCTAGAATAAGATTAAGCTTCTTCTTGCCGCCTACAAATCTCTCGAGAGTGTTCATAAGATACTGACACTCCCGAAAGAGAGAGGTGCAAGAAGAGCAGGGAGAAGAGGAAATAGCAGGAGGTAAGGGAGCAGAAGAAGAACCAATAGTAGAGGAAAGAATGGCTTGTGCACGCACAGCCGACTCTGAGGGGACAGTCCTACTACTAGCAGATTGGTTCGCGTCTCTAGGCGTCTCACCCTTACCCTGGGGCTTCTCCCCCTTCTCAGCACAAACAATACAAGCTGATGGTTGCTTCTCTAGTAAGTCCTTAGTTAGCTTCACACATTTCTCATCCAATGCAATCAAATCAGATTTTAGTTTGTCACAGTTTTTGCATGGTGAGCTAACAGGGTCCTTAGAAGCATACTGAGCCAACTTCCGATCATGATCAATCATATCTTGAAACTGTTTTGAGACAGATTCAAGTTCAGCAGTTAATCTAGGACAATTCAAACATGAATCAATGGGCTCAAGTAAAGAAGCACGCAACTCAGCAATTTTGTGATCTGCCCGTTTTAGGTTCATCTTTAATTTATTGCAGTTTGCACAAGTCTCGGGCAGATCAAGGAGCATGGCATAAGGTCCTCTAGCAGCAATGTCCTTATCCTCACAAGAGGTGGGAGAAATAGTCTCATCAGTAGTAAGTAGGGTAACAGCCATCCTACTCAACTCTAAATCAGCAAGCAGACTAACATTCTCCACCTTAATAGAATCAAGCTCGGAGGACACACTATCATGCGAGGTCCTTAATTTCTCCATATCAACCAGCAAAGCAGAGCATGTATCACAGTCGTCACGGGAGGGAGCAGATATAAGTAAAGTAAGCTCCCGTGACAGTTTCTCTACTTCCTTCTCCAACTCGCTACATCTAGCTCTAGATCTAGCATGAAATCCTCCTAACTTAAGGAAAGCTTCATTAAGTTGGTCATAGGAAGGACATACCTCGTCCGAGTCGGAGTACAGCTCGCTGTCGCTGAGTTCGCCCTCGAGGGCCATGAAGCACATGCCGGAGAAGTCGTCGCCGCCATCCTTGGGCTCTTGGTCACCCGTCCCGTCGTCGTCGCTCCATCCCTCCACCTCGCTGAGGTCGAGGTCGTCGAACGCGGTGAGGACGCGGTGGAAGAGCTTCTTGGCCTTCCCGAAGTTGCGGAACTTCTTCTTTCCCGGCGTCAGAGCTGGAGGCTTCTTGTTGCGGTTCTTGTCGGTGTAGTCGATCTTGCTCGAACCGCCGTAGTCGTTCTTGCCCTTCTCCAGCTTGGGGCAGTTTGCCCGAATGTGGTTGGGGCCACCACACTCGAAGCAAATCACGGGTCCTCCTCTCTTTCTGTCTCTCCTACCCTTGTAGGCATGTGAAAACCTTCGGGCTAGGAGGGCTAGCTGATCATCCGCAAGCTGCTCTAACTGATCATCAGTTATGTCACAGAGAGCAGCGAGGGAAAAACCGCAAGAAGAATCAGAAGAGAGACCAGAAGCAGAACTGCGATCGGTGACCAAAGCCATCGACTGTGACTTCGACCGACGAGAGACAACGTCAATCTCGTGAGTCTTGAGGCGCGAGTACAGCGCGTCAAGAGTCAGGGTCGAGAGGTCTGTCGTGTCTTTGATGGTGGTCACTTTCATCTCCCAGACACGAAGATCGAGTGCAGCGAGCATCTGACGAGCGTTGTCCGAGTCGGGGTATGTGAGACCGACCGCTCGGAGGTTGCTCAAGATCTTGTGAAATCGCGCAAAGCACTCATCTAAGGACTCGCCAGCGTGCATTTCGAACTTGTTGTACTCACGCTTGAACTGGTCCTGTCGCACCGTCTTTATTTGGGTGGTGCCCTCATGGTAAGCATCGAGGGTCTCCCAAATATCGAAGGCGGACGAAAGATGAGAGATGCGGTCAAACTCGCTACGACTCAGGCCCTGGATAATGATGTTCCTTGCCTTAGCGTTTGCCTCAACATCATGCATATTCCCAGCATTGATGTTCTCATCGGCAGGAACAACAAACCGGACCTTGACCTTGCGCCAGATAGCGTACCCCTGAGCCTGGATGTATGTCTCCATTCGGCTCTTCCAGAAGGGGTAATCGATGCCATCGAAAACGGGCGGCTTGGTCAAGTACTTGTCCGTCGCCATGGCTCTTGAGACCGGTTAAGATCTATGAATTAGAGCTAACCGGCTCTGATACCAATTGTAGGACCGAAATGGCGACAGAGGGGGGGGTGAATGTCGATCTTTAAAAATCGCCCCCAACAAGTATCCTCACTTAAGCTTCTTCTCCAATAGCTATGGGAGCTATGAAAAAGGAAAATAAGCCCTCACTGGAAATCACAGAGACAAGGAAAAACCAGATCCAGAAAGAAGCAATCAAGAAAAACAAATTCAGCGCAAGTCTGGCTGCAAGCGGTAGTACCGCTGAGACGAGCGGTAGTACCTCTGAGCGGTAGTACCTCTCGAGGAGCGGTAGTACCTCTGAGCGGTAGTACCTCTCGAGGAGCGGTAGTACCGCACGACGATCGGACTTGTCCGAACGTTCCTACGCTGCCGATCAGACTGGTCCGAACAAAACCGGTAGTACCGCTAGGACGAGCGGTAGTACCTCTGAGCGGTAGTACCTCTCCAGGAGCGGTAGTACCTCTCGAGAAAAACAGCAAACAGAATTTTCAGGCTGGAACTTTGAGACTTCGGATTTTTGGCTAAAAAGAAGGTTTGCTCTCAATCTTTTTGATCCAAGGCCTTACTACAACATACTAAATAGTAAGGGGACCTTGGGAAACAAGAGAATCAAACCAAGAAGCAAGAATTTCAGATTATGGGTACAAATCTGAATTTTTGCACAACCCGAGCTAAAAATCAAATTACTCCCCAACCGTTGATCCTTTGGCGATGAAATTTTGAGGGTAGCTAATTAATAGCCTCTGGACTCTCCATTCGAAATTTCAAGCCATCTCAACAAGGGAATCAAGAGCAGCTCCAAACCCTAGAAACTGAGTTCATGAACAGAGGAAGGCCAAAATTGAAAACTGAGAATTAAACCAAGTTTGCTCTTCGGGAAATCGATCAAATGATCTTGTGGCACTAACCCATCATAGAGCAACCCATTTTGGGCCTTCCCAACAAGCAAGAACTCGAAAATCAAAAAGCTCAGAAATCAACCAAATGGAGCAACGAAGAACAGAGAGGGAGCACGAACAGATAAAAACTTCAGGACTTTCATTCATTGATTCACAGAGAATACAGAGGAGTCCCGATACCCCGACTTGATACAAAGAAAGGATTACAAGCTCTCAATCTCATCCTCTCCCACTCTCAAACCTCAAGAACACACCCATACATGCTTGAGGAGGGATAAGAACACTCTGTTCTATCTAGAACCCATCGAAGAAGGACAGAGGGAGCACGACACTGCCTCTCCAACCACTAAAGACTAAAGGAAAACCACCTCCTAAAGCCTCTTTTGACTAGGGCTAACCCTAATTCCCTCCAAAATGCTCAAGGAGGGCATGCAGCCCCTCCTCTCCTTTTATAGCGCCTGGCTAACGGGTCTCCGCCCCGTTACGCCCGCTACGTCCAATGGAGCCCGCTCCCGCTTGTGCAGCCTTGCGAATTTCCCGATTCGCCCCTTCTGCACCTTCCGGGAAGCTTCCGCGCTCCTTGCCTCGCACGCCTCGCAACCACCTCGAGTCCACGTCGTCTTCGACACATCCCGACCGTTCTGACCTCAGCGCCACCTGCGCCTAGTCCGGTCCACCGTGTCTCGCCACGACTCCAACTCGACGTCCTGCAGTCACACAGACAAGAAACACGTCAAATAGCACCGCTCGACACATGAAAGCGTAAATACCATCACACTTACCACAGACGAAGTCCAAACCTGTCGAAACATTAGAATATACATCCTAAGCCCAAATGACCAAGTTTGACCAAAGTCCGACCGAGCCCGATTGCGCCACGCAACGGCTCGACTCCGAACCACTCAAACCAAACTCGACTATCCTAAACCTTTGTCAATTACTCATCATTCACATGGAGTCACGACCACCTGGTCTCTCACAATCTAGCCAACTCTTCTACCAATAGGGTTACTTTGATAAATAATTCCCAATGCACCACATCATTGTTTTCACCCACAATCATTCTTTCACAATCCTTTAAGGATAATCAACTTGAAATTCTTAGCACACACACTCATTCACTACACCCAAAGGATACTATCAAGGTCCATCTCACTATAAAGAATCCATTTGTTCCACTATTCCCACACAACATTATTAGCCTCCACGGTTCTAGCATAGAACACCAAACCAAAGTTTTCCATCTCCAGGGCTCCTATATATGTACTTCGATATAATTGATACAGAGACCCTCAAATTCGATGACTAAGATTCCCACAATCAGACATGCCCAATCATTAACAACAACCTGAAAACATATTCTCAACCTAATTATATTTAGGAAGATTCTAACTCTCGGAGGGTTACTCACTGAAGCCAAGTCATACATAGCAATAATTCAACAATCCCTACTATCCCAATAATTCCCATAACGGTTAGACTTCTGCACAATTATAATCTCATCAACTACACCACTATAATTCTCCTACTAAACCTTGTAAGGTACCCAATCCTGATACTCTAATAAAATTGAACAAGATTCTCATACATTCGATACTTCTAATGTTCCATCAAAATGAACAAAACATTCCTCAACCACAATTTGTTATAGGTTCCTCTAGTTGCAACCATGTAACCAGTTAACTCCAAGGATAACATCTATTTAAATCAAATCCTCACCGAGAATTATTCCAAGCAATCAATTTATCACTCAATGAATCTCAAACAACTTGGCACCTACAATCTTATGGGAATAGTACTTCTCTTAGACATGTTGCACTAGCCACATCAACTTCAATGCTTTGCAACATGGATTGGTTAATCCTTCCTTAGAAGAAGATATAGATAGAAACAATTTTCAGCACATAGAAAAACGTTTACCACTCGCCGTAGACACGAGACCAAGGAAAAAGTCAAATAGCCAATATCTTGGAAAATAGAAGACGAGACCACACTTGGGAGCACCAGTCCCACAAGAAGAGAATTCCAAACTTCAGCTGAAAATAAATAAATAAATAACTAAATAAAGCACCGCTTTTGGAAACTTGAGGAATTCCTTTGTGACAAACCCACAAGGTTAAGCACGGTTCAATAAGCTGCAAGGTATAAAACTTGAATCCAACTGCGAATACCTCTACTACACCCTTCAATTTAACAAAGGACATAATTTTCTTTAATGCAAACATCACTTTA
Source organism: Dendrocalamus latiflorus (assembly GCA_017311315.1). Taxonomy (NCBI): domain Eukaryota; kingdom Viridiplantae; phylum Streptophyta; class Magnoliopsida; order Poales; family Poaceae; genus Dendrocalamus; species Dendrocalamus latiflorus. The sequence goes on along the minus strand of CM029610.1, from coordinate 19,170,047 downwards.
CCAACTTCAAGCAACCGAACCTTTAAGCTCAAATCACATGAATCACTTAAGAACCGATAGAACCTTCCAATACGTCATTCTGCACAAACTAATTTCAGATACCACAATAATTCATTAACTCCCATAGGATCATGAATGCAAAACTCCAAACATCTCATTTAACTGACATCGGAAGACGAACAAATTCCTTTACTTCTAAAAGAATCAACACTACCCTCATCATTATATATTCTTAACATGAATCATCATAGCCTACCAGCGCATCATAAACCTTTCCAAAAGAACACTAAAACTTATTTCAAAATGTTTCTTTCTCCAATAAGTTTGCAACAATCTTACTAATATCAAGAATAATACACTCTTCACAAGAATCGTTATCGTCTACCCTTCCATTATAAAGCCCTCCAAAATCTCATCAAATGGTTCCATGCTACTTTATCATTCCATATTCAAATTGAGAGTATTTCAAAACCTTACAACCTCACTACGACAGCCGTTTTAAGTTAGAGGAGATCTAGTACACAATTTTTTTTAATGATTCTATCAAAACTCTTTCATCAAAGACATAATATCATCTAACAATCCCACCATCATGTAAATATAGATCACATTTTAAACCTCATCCATTGCTCTCTTTTGATGCGCAACACCAAACTTCATTACACAGCAGTTGCACTTAGTAATTACATACGAGCGCTAAGTATCCACAAAGATAACTCCAAGATTAATATCCACTAATACAGTAATCCAACACCTTCTGAATTTAACTATCTTAAACGCTTAGTTTAATCCATTGAGACCCGTTGATCCAATTTATCCCAAAAGTTTACTGATTTTGTCTATCTTATTGATCAACCAGTTCATCAACGTTCTACGCCTCTTAGTAACTCTATTGATTCCATTAGGAATAGCCCTATTCATAAACACAATTCATAAACAACTACAAGAAAACAACATTAACTTATTCGGTTTCACTTCCAAGGATACTCATACCATATCAGTTTATTTGATTACAATCTCCAACTTAACCATAACTCAAGACATCACAAAAGGATTTTAACACCTCCCTTCAGAAAGGTATTAAACTTCAACACTTAGAATAATCCAAAAGAATTACATAAAGCTAAAGCTTTCACAGGTTAAAGAATTTGCAACATAAAACTTTCATTAACACAAAAATACCAAGCGAACAAATGAGACATGATTCACAACAAGACAAAACTCCCACGAAGGGACCAACCATGCAAATCCATAATGCTCACAAGTAGCAAAAGTATCTCAATAGTCCGAAAAACAATAATTGCTTCAAAGAACAGGTAGAAACCAATTGAAAGCCCTCAACTGCAATGAACCACGAGCCCAAGATAAATTCATCCACCACCATAGGAGAATAATTGACCAAATTCAACTCAAGGAAAAGAGAAACTTTTCTAAAGAACTGCTCCTACCTTCTGAAACTAGGTTGCCCAAGGAAAATCCTTCACCATTTCAATACCACGAGTAGTGATATAACCTGGCCATGCCAATGGCCACACCGTGATCTCTATCTCTCGATATCAACTATCACCACACATAATAATCATATAATCAAATCATAGGCACAAAAGATCATCTCATAACACGTACAAGTCAAACATTAAGCACACATTCAACTATGATAATCGACGAAAACGTAGATGCGATGCAAACCACATTCCCACGTACAGTGCTTAGTGTGTCAAAATTAATATTTCGTTAACCACGGACCTACAGCCCGCTCTGATACCAACTGTAACACCCCAGCCAAACAATGACCTGGAATGCTACTAAACTAACAACATATTAAAGAAGAACATATATTCACCTTACAAAATTTCAGCAGAACCTCCTTTGTTTGATGAGTAAATCAAAGGTTTCAACATGCATAAACAAATGATCTGAATAATAGTAAACATTAAATATCCAATTCTAAACAAACTGAATTATGTTTGCCATCACAATCTCAACTACAATACTTAAATAAGAACGTAAGCAATGTAATAGTTCTAAACCTTTATTACATTCTAAACATGGTGATCTTTAATCAGTTACCACTTAAGCTATTCAACAAATAATGATTAAGGTTCTTTATTTCTTCCAAGGTGAATGGACCGTGCAAGTGCAACAAAGCTAATCCATCTTTATCCCCATGCATGCTGGTCTCATGTAGGTACCTAAAAACAAACAACAACCACAACAACAAACAAGTGTGAGTCCAACGACTCAGCAAATATAAATAGTGGCAACGAGAGTAAAAAGGGAAACATCACTTCCTAAGATCATCCATCAATCAAATAAATAAATCATGCTATGCAGTATGTTCAAAAGGATCTCTTTATCTCTTCTCTTTCGCATTTTACCGGTAATGCGGAGTGTGCATCCGTCAATGCACACCCATGCCTGTACCCTCTGGTACAGGGACCATTTGCCCATACTCCACATGTATGGGGACCTTTAGCCCGTCATGACATCAACATGGCGGGGACCTCAACGTATGGTCGTCTCGTGACCAAAACCTCAATAATCAACATGATGCACAAACGTGAATATCTCAATGAATAAATTGCATTCACGATAACTATGCACCAGAAATTCTCTCATGCGTTTGCAATCAGCGATAACCAAATTCAATCATAGCATTGACATGATCAAAATCAAATATTCTCACAAGATAGATCAAAACATCTACAAACCATCAATCATCCATACTATGAAGTTTAGACCACTATTGTACTTGCCTTAACCACGAGAAAACAGGGAATGAGCAGAAGGTGCGGCTCCTGGAATCCGTCCTCCTCCTGAACAATAATTACAATAATTTCTAAGGCAACAGTAACGAGTCTTTATACTAAACAAAAACACCCCCAACTAACCCAACATGTTTAACTTGACTCAAAACCCCAAATCTTTTCGGGCATCCTGTCCACCTCTACAGACAGTCAACTTCAAAAATTCATATCTATTGGTACAGAAGTCTAAATAGGGAGTTCTCAGGCTTTCTGGAAAGATAATTACGTTATCTAACTAAACCTAGTTGGTGAGCCTTCCTGATTCGGCCATAATCTACCCGCACCATCCAGTTTTCTTAAAACATCAAATTCTCGTCAGGCTCTCTGGACAGAGCACTAAAAACACCATAACTTCCTGTACGAGTGTTCGAATCACGAGTTCTTGGACTTTCTGGAAAGCTAAGACAATTACCTACAACTGTCATTATACTGAGGTTCTCTGATTCTCCCAATATCTAATCGCAAAACTCGATCTCCCAAAACCTGACGGAAAACCCACCGATCTGCATAACAGTCCCGCTAATAAAATCATAACTTCTGCTACAGAGGTCGGAATGACGCGTTCTAGCACTTCATGGAAATATAATGACATCCTCTACAACTCTCTAGGCAAAGTCCAGACCTAAATCCCCACGAATCTTCCCCAAAACAGCCGACTAAACCGATCTGTTCTAGCAGTCCAGAATACCGACATTGATACGCTGTCAAATACAACGAACTCCCCACGAATTCCTCCTCTCCTTCTTTTCCTCTTTTTCCCTTCTTCTTCTTCCCTTCCTCCAGATCCAATCGCCTAGCTGCGATTCATTCCTTTCCCCCGCTCGTTCGGCAACGCATGGAGGTCTTGATCACCGGCAATGGAGGAGAGGGGTGGAAGGGGTGCTGCTGGGCGGCGCAAGGGTTGGAAGGGAGGGGGCGCAACCAGGAAAGGGGGAGAGGGGGAGGGCGGCTAGGGTTAGAGGGGGAGGTGGCGCCTTCCCCCACTTGGCCGAAAAACCCTCCTGGGCCAAGGCCCAGGCCCAGGTTGCTAGACAAATTCAGAAAACCCTCTGTAAAACTGATACTCTACTCTTCCCTTTAAGATCCTTCCCTCCGATTAATTGATTATTTGCCAAAACTCTTCCGGGATATTACAAATTTAAAACAAAAATAAAAATAATTAGATTAAAATAATAGGTTCAACATGGTCAAAGTTCATGACTTTGCCATGGCATTCCTAAGTTACCAATTCTTGGTCTTAAGTTCCTGTTTCTGCTCCTTCGAAGATGATATCTAATGAGAGAGAGCAAGCGAATGAGATGCAAATAAATTCAAACAAAATACAAAGAAAATACAAAAACTATAAAACTAGAAATAAAAGATAGACCTTACTTTGAGATGAATTTAGAAAGAATAATCGGGTCAATCAAAGTTTAGACGGAGGAGAATGGGCACTTGGAAGATTGATCGGCTAGAAAAATACTGAAAATTGAGAAAGGCTACTGTGCTGTGGATCAGGTCTATCTACTGTGTTATGGATCAGGTCTATAGACCATGGCTTGGCTCACGGTAGACTTGGTCTATGGAATAGTGTACCGGTGTGATGACATGGCAGATTGGTTGAGGTAGCATGATGACTGGTATGACACATGAGCACTATGGCTGACATTTTGCTTGTGTGGACGATGACTCAGCTGCTAATGTGGTAGGGCACGTTGGTGAGGTGAGGTGGCAATCTGGGTCTTGCGTGGCACTAGCATGGCAAACACATCAGCTCATGCGCTAAGGTAGCAAAGTGACGTGGTGGGGCGTCCTAGGGCTAAGGTCATCCCGCTGATGTCGGTGCTAACGTCAACAGCGGTGGAAGTGAAGCAACGAGGGAAGAGCGGCAGTATGGCGGCATGGTGCCTAGGCGGCTGGACGGCACAGTGGAGTGACACAGCTTGACAACGGACTCTAACGAAAGATGATGGTGAAAATAGCTCACCGACGACGATGGGCGAAGGAGAAGAAGCCCAACAAGCTCAGCGGAGCGATGTGAACTCCGGCAACGGTGCTCAAGCAGTGGTGTGATGCTTCGTCTCCAGCGCAAAGCAATGAAGTCGAGGCGGCTCGAAGTGTGAGAGCTTGGGGCACGGGGTGGGGTATTTATGGCATGATGAAGACGAGTTTGGGACAATGATAGCAACAGAGTTCATGGCAGCCGCGGTGTGGCGTCCACGTTGGTTATGGCAATGACATTGTGAGCGAGGTGGAGGAGGAGGCCGGGTTGAAGATGAACAGTAGCTTCGATAGGTGGGGCCTACTGTTAGCGGCAGCACTGAGGATAACACACGTGTCACACGCTGCTGGGTTGGAGCAAGCAGGCCACAGGGGAGAAGACCGCCAGGCCGAGGCAAAGCAGGCTATGCAGACTGGGCCAAGCTAGGCCGCGTTAGGATGTAGATAGGCCAGTGCACGAGAGAAGATGGCGCGCAAGGTAGGCCACACGGAGGCGGCCGCACGGGAAAAAGGGCTGGCTGAAAAAAGGAGATGGGCTGAAGGAATAAGATTTCAGCTCGAAAAGGAAAATCAGGATTTTTTTTTTAGAATTCCTAATTTCAGAAAACAGAAAAAGGAATTGAGCTCTAGAAAATAGCAAGTAAATCCAAAAAAATCCAAGAAAATACAGAAAATTCCTTGCAACACACACAACCCAAATAAAATAGAATTTGAATTAATCAAAGTTTATTTTATCCATATTAAATCTTTTTAATTTTAGAGAATTCAAATTAAGCTTTAATCAATTCAAAAAAAATCCAAATGGTTATTTTTATTTTAAAAACTTTAAAAAGTATAGAAAAACAGGATGTTATAGAACTCATGCTAGATATTACTTGTTATATTGATCAACTTTACTAGCTCAAACTTAGCTATTTCTAATGTGTATTTATCTTATTGAGAGATGACCGTGTATGCAACTTGACAACTTTAAATTGCAAAGAATGCTTTCATATTTGGATGCCATTTTCATCTTTCGTATGATAGACATATTGGAACTTGGAATGGGGTATCCAATATTTATTTGAAGAATGGAGTAGAAATTTTTCCTTACTATAGATAATAAGATGCATACAAGAGTTTAACAACTTTTAGAATCTACAATACGCAAGAACTTACTTGAACAACTCGGTATTGAGACTACAATAGAGCTAATTTTTTGTTTGAACTGATATGATACTGGTTAGGTACTTGCCCTAAGTAAATGGAAAGAAACATTATTTATCCACCTAGTAGCCTTGACAAAACATCCAAAACTGGGAACTATTAGGACCATCTAAAATTAGAATAAATGGAAGATCACCCAAATATTATCAAATAGTATTGCCAAGAGCAAATATGATCATCTGGATAAAAATACAAAAAAGCTCAAGAAGCAAATTAACACACAAATTGATCTAGTTAGGATTCTTAGAGTTTTTTTTTTGTTGTAGTAACGAAACAGTACTAACCTTTTTATTAAAGGAAATGAGAAGTAATCTTACTCTTACCAAGTGCAAGCCACCAAGAGGTAGAAATCATGTACAGTCTAGAATTTTTAGGTAATTTTAATCTAAACTGGAGTCTAAATTGAAGCTTTCCACATTTTTTTGGCTGTGTACAGTATACATTTTTTAAAAAGAAAGGATAACTATCTTACTAATTGTTCCTTCTTTGCATTTGTACCATAGGTCTATAGAAGCAATGGCAACATTGCACAAAACCTCACATTATTATAAAATAAAGGTACGGTGTTTCTTTGCTTCGACCATTATAAAACTGTTATGTGAAACCTAACAATGTGTAGGACCAGACTAAAAAACCAAAATTAATTTGAAAACATAGCAAATAAAGATTTGCTATTCTCATTTGCTCTACAATATGACCGTAAATTAGATACGACCAAAAGACCATCAGAAAAGCCACTGACTACTACATGTTTCACACATTAGCAAGGACTAAATATGATTGAAATTTCATCATATTATGGGTTAATCAATCTTCCCGTAACATAACATGAACAGGCTGGAAACTTTAGGTAATAATCTAGCATTGACTAGCACCCTGAGAGCAATGAAATCCAATGAGAAAACAAGAGATACGAAAGAACATTATCAGGATGAGCGTGAAATGACAGGTCACTAAACTCACCTCACATCCAGGCATCATTCATGGAGTTTTGTAGTCGAAGTCATTGTTTGCTTGCATCCCCTAAAAGCATATTGTCAAGAATTATGGATGAAAAGAAAGTAATCAGTGCTCATCCCTGTTAGAATTGCACAGGGAAAAATTATAGATAGCCTAATTGATTGTTGCAATCAATGATTAACCGTTCTAATGTAACTTGTATGGTTGCGGGAAAAGATAAAGAGGCCTGGTCACAAAGGGATAAAAGAAATAAAAACCTTGCATCTATGGTCTATCATTTCAATAGTGCAGAGCAAAATATAGAAGTTACATCAGAAGAATTGCGCAGGTAGCCTCACTGATAGATGCAGTGCAAAACAATAAATAAATAAATATAATATAACAATAGAACCACAACATCCATTCAGCAAAACACAACCTCAATGAAACAGTAAACGATAAATGGAATTTGATCATTCTTCTACAAACATAAAAGGGAATTGACCACATAATGGTTCAGCACAAAGCTACAACAAAGTTACTTCAAAATTCCCATGACAATCTACATCTACATTGGTAAATAGACATAAAAATTCTAACCAAATTATATCCCACAGCCTAGTAGTACACACCTGTATGTTTCTCTGGAATAATTGATTGGCATAGTGGCATCATAAGATAGTTGTCCATAGAGAAGTCTTAGTAGGTTCCAAAGAGAGTGTGGAACTTGCCTGCCCTGTTGATATGTTATGTTAGCATAAATCCCCACGGAAAAAATTTCTACCTTGGTTTAGATATGCACTAATTTATGTCCTCATCTTACAAAAAAGTTAATACAGAATGCATGCAGAACAACATGCTTTGAGTTAGCTGCAAGTGTGTCTATTTTTCTTAAAAAAATTGCTATATTTTCTATTACAATGCCTACCTCAAACTTGCTATATGTGCGCTTCTCCAAACCACCTTACCCGAAATTGTGCAGTTGCATCAAATGTACAATGCCTACAATCAGGTGAGGAGTTTAGTTAGCATATCATACTTCATACCCTTCTATTTCTTAAGCTTTACTTGGACTAAAGATCAGTTTGAAAAATTAGCAATACACATACAATCTAATAGAGATTTTATTACTTGTTTGTTTTACTTCAACTAAAGAATCCTCCCAAAAAAAAATCCAGACTGTACAACCGCACGAGCCTATTGCACACCATGCCCTAGTTAACAAATCCAAGTAAACAGATGAAATCAGCTTTATAAATACTAACAATGACAAGGAAAAGGCAGAAGTGTTATCCTACAAAAATGAGCTCTAGCAAGAGTTGATAGTTATGCAGGGCATCAGCCATATGGAAGTTGTTGTACTGTGTAGAGGAACACCCCTCTCTAGCCCCACAACCGGCAGGGACGCCGACATGTAGGAAGTTCGATGTAAGCAACCCATGGCCATCCATAATACATCCACCCCTTACACCACCTAGTTACCTAGGCAAGATCTAGGGTGCCTAGGCAAGAAACATGACCAGAGGCGAAACCAGCCCAAGTCCAAGCCCCGAGCTGAGCCAGCTGCTTTTGGACCGACTCTTAGGTTAACTCTGTTTTTTTTTTGTGATTTTTCATGAATTTTATATGGGCTTTGGTTGCTAGGCCTCGGGCTATAACCCAGGTAGCTTGGTCCTTCCAGTGAGCAACTGATCTCTTTCTTCATAGATTCTGTAGCTATCGGAGAAACTGATTGTGAGAATTTTTGGGGCGGTTTGAAGACACCATTCACCCCCCCCTCTGTTGCCAGTTCGGTCCTACACGCTCGCCAAAGTGGCCTCCCCATTCTCCACCGTCGTCGCTTGGCCTCTGCGCCACCATCTTCGCCTGCTGGGACACCGATGTTGACACTGATTTTGTCATCAAACATAAAGAAAAACATGAATAAATAAATAATAATAATAAATTATGCAGTTGCATCAAATGTACAATGCCTGCAATCAGGTGAGGAGTTTAGTAAGCATATCATAATTCATACCCTTCTATTTCTTATGCTTTACTTGGACTAAAGATCAATTTGAAAAATTAGCAATACACATACAATCTAATAGAGATTTTATCACTTGTTTGTTTTACGTCAACTAAAGAATCCTCCGAACAATCCAGACTGTACAACCACACGAGCCTATTGCACACCATGCCCTAGTTAACAAATCCAAGTAAATAGATGAAATCATCTTTATAAATACTAACAATGACGAGGAAAAGGCAGAAGTGTTATCCTACAAAAATGAGCTCTAGCAAGAGGAGTTGATAGTTATGCAGGACATCAGCCATATGGAAGTTGTTCTACTATGTAGAGGAACACCCCTCTCTAGCCCCACAACTGGCAGGGACGCCAACCTGTAGGAATTTCCATGTAAGCAACCCATGGCCATCCATAATACATCCACCCCTTACACCACCTAGTTACCTAGGCAAGATCTAGGGTGCCTAGGCAAGGAACATGACCAGAGGTGGAACCAGTTCAAGTCCAATCCCTGGGCTGAGCTAGCTGCTCTTGGGCCGACTCTTAGGTTAACTCTGTTTTTTTTTTGTAATTTTTTATGAATTTTATATGGGCTTTAGTTGTCAGGCCTCGGGGTACAACCCAGGTAGCCCAAGGCCTGGTTTCGCCACAGAACATGATGCCAAGAGAGGAGTAGAGCTGGTGATCAGTACTCGGCAAAGGGCCAATCTTGGGTTGATTACGGCGTGTTGCCATGGTTGTGCTGACTGGCTTCCTCTGGTGTGGTGTGCACAGAGGAGGCATGTGGTGCCGATGCTATCGTCCTGATACGGCTTGATCTCCTCCTTGCCCTTCCCATTATCTACCACCGTCACTTGGCCTCCTCAATAGCCTGTGGACTGCCCGCTCTCCAACGTAGCGCTCGCCAAAGTGGCCTCCCCGTTCTCCACCACCGACGCTTGGCCTCTGCGGTCACTGCCATCTTTGCCTGATGGGACTCCAATGTTGACACCGATTTTGTCATCAAACATAAAGAAAAAATGAATAAATAAATAAAAATAATCATCATCATTATCATAATTAAATTGATAAATTATGCTGATGGCTAAAATCCATTACGACCGGTTTAAAGAAACAATACATGAAGAATAAGGAAGGAAGAGACACCAAAAGATACGTGTGATCAGTGGCCACGACCACGGCAAAACGACCCTACGACTGGTTCACTGTAGTTTCGACCAACCGATGATCATATGCAGATATCTAACAAAAAGTATAAATCGACCGTAGCATACATGGGTTGCGACCACGTTGGTTTTAGCCACGAGATTTCCCGTTGATATCAGTGTCGGATTTGCTTCACACGGTCGTGAACGTTGTGTACTCAGAAAGCCCCTTCAAGTGCTTGAGTACTCGGAAGGCCCTACAGTACTTGAAAAGTGAATAGTACTCGAAGAGTGAACAGTACTCAAAAAGTGAACAATACTAGAATGAGTAGTACTCAAAGTGAGCAGTACTTGAAATAAACAATACTCAAAAGTGAGTAGTACTCGAAGTAAGCAATACTCAAAATGAGCAGAACTCAGAAAAGTGAACAGTACTCAAAAAGTGAACAGTACTCAGAACGAATAGTTGGTGAACCACTATATTTCAACCACGTCAGTCGATCATGCTATTGCGACCACGTTGGTCGACCATGATATTTTGACCACATTGGTCGACCATGATATTTTGACCACATGGTTCAACCATGATATTTTGATCACGTTGGTTGACCACCATATTTCCACCATGTTATTTTTGACCACATTGGTCGACGGTGATTTTTCGACTACGTTGGTCGACCATGATATTTTCAACCATGTGATTCGACCATGATATTTTGACCATGCTAGTCAACCACCATATTTCGACCATGATATTTTTTATCATGAGCAACCAATCGGGAAAGAAGGTGAAGTTCTTGCTCTTTTTCTTCCCCTCGCCTTCTGCGCTTGGGTTCAGCCATCGCAACACGAATCAAGGAGCATTCTCCAAATCCACTCCTCGTCGCCCTGCGGTTTAGCCATAGTGGTACGGATCAAGGTGCTTTATTTTGTTTATGTTCTGGCTCTCCTTGGTTCAGTCCTGTTAGTGGATATAAACCAAAGAATGAGTAATTGATCCCTCGTCTCTTAGGTTTGGTCCCTTCAAATGTATACAAATCTAGGCGAGGCATGAAGACTTCATCTCTTCGGTTCGGTCCCTTGCAAACGGATACAAACCAAAGGTGAGAAGTCGGAAGAGCTCCCATTTCCCAGATTTGATCCTCTCAAATGGATACGAGTTTGGAGTAGGTATATACTAAGATGAAATGCAAATGTGTAGGGAAATTACTTAAAGAAAAACAACCTTTGCTTTGGTTACATACATACAGGCGCATGGCATCCACGAGCACCCAAATGCCGTAGTTATGACCATCTTCAAAATCTCGTAGCTACGACCATCTCTAAATCCGGTAGCTTCGACTATCTCCAAAATCCCGGTAGCTCTGACTATCTCTAAAATACCGTAGCTACAGCCATCTGCAAAGCCGATAGCTATGACTATCTCCAAGCTCTAGTAGCCACGACCATCTCCAAATCTTCTAGATAGGACCATCTGCAAATCTGAAAGCTACAACTATCTGCAAAGCCGACAACCACGACCATCTTCAAAATCCGGTAGCTGCGGCCATCTGCAGCTATGACCAGCAAAATCTGCGATGACAAGATTAAAGAGCATTTTGCTTACATTTTGTAATTGTCATATGTTGTATTCTTTCATAATGCTTATGTTGGAATTCTTAATCAAGGGTATTCTCATAAAGAGATGTAATTAATAGAATTTTAAGCAAATGTATTAATTTTGGAAGTAATGGACCTACAAAACCTAATTTCTATATTTCATTTTCAATTAAATTAGCTTGTCTCTAGTGACGTGGATGCGGGTTCACGCCCATTTCACATTTTTCCTGTCATCAGATTCTGGCATGCTCGGTGGGATGTACTTTTCCCCTCATCTTTGAATTCCAACATCAACGTGCAACATGTGACATGTAAATTAATCATGTCGCTGAAAATATATACATATATGTGTACGAAAAGCTAAGATTTGGTTGACCAAGATATCTCGACCACATCGATCAACCATGCTGGTTTCAACCGCGTTGGGTTCTACCACTTCGGTCGACCACATTGGTTTGGACCGCGTTCGGTTCGACCACTTCGGTCGACCACGCTAGTTTTGACCGCATTGGCTTCGACCACAATTGCTGACCATGTTGTCTCAACCTTGCTGAAATATATGTTTGTGCAAGAAAGCTAACTTATGGTTTTCTTTATATGAAGGGATGGAGGGGTGAGTTCAACAGTTCGTCATGCCACGCTTTGGGTCACTATGAATAGACATGCCGGTAGAACCTTTTTAGGCTACTACTAGTGCAAGATTGCTGCAAACCATAGCTGCGTCCCCGGCTGCAGTAAACCATAACCATGAAGTGACTTCTGCACGTCAGGCGAGGTTCATTCCTATCCTCTCCAGGTCACCCAAGAGGATGATGAGGGCTGCAACAAAAGCTTCAGGAACCACCTCACATGACCAGCATTTCAAAGTGCGCGAGGCTGATTCTTTTGATCCTAGTCCCTGCTGGCTTTCCCAAAGCAGCACAAACCCAGTTTGCAACCTGTGAGTCACCGTCAAGGTTCTGTTGCACCACGCTTGGTGAGTGGCCTGTTCGCACAAAGCGGATGGGTCCAATGAAGACAAAGCCACAGGCTACGTGCTCCTCCTCAACAACTTCTAAAGAAAAAGGGGTGGTCTCTCCATCGACACCACCTACAATGCTGGGGGCAAATGCATACCCAATATTGAAGGCAAGTGCTTCATCTACATCGAGCGTGAGATTGTCCTAGACCACTCATAGCTGCTAGGGGTGAATTGTCAAAGCCTGTCCTAAGCATAGTAGGGGTGGCTCCTTCCGAGACTACTGCTACGATTGCATCATCGGCCTCGAAAGGAAAGGCGGTGGTGCTAGACCAACCCCATTATCCGTAGCCAATCGACAAAGAAAAGGCTGTGATGGTGGATGAGCCTACCATCAGTAGCCTATGAACAAAGGGAAGGCTGTGATAGCAGAGCATGTCATGTCACCATCCCAAGAGGTACCATGTCATGTGCAAATTTGACTCTGAGCTGATGCACCGGAGTTCATCCCTGTGTTGGCTGAAAAACCCAATAGGACAGTGACTAAACCAGAGCACAGGTGCACGCTCTTGTGGAAAGGAGTGTACCTTACACCTGGCATCATCAATAAGGCCACATGAATCCAATGGCTACACTTTCATATCCTATGTTGTCATCTACCCCAATTCCATGACCATCCTTTGAAGGCTCGTTTTCTCTGTTGCGGCATCATCATCATCATCAACGCAATGCTTGGCATGCATGGGTTGATTTCCCTATGACAATTGACCATATCACGGTAAATTATCAACGTGAGCAGGTGGGCAATACCATTTGGAGCAGGGTAAGGAGAACCGCCCGAGGATCTGAGGAAGAATGAATCCTACCCTGGACACATATATCACACAGAGGATCTACCAAACCCTAAGGGCGATACTTTCGGGCATGTTCACATTTGCAAATGATGTTGAGGGTGCCATCATATGGTGAACAGAAGTCCTCACCAAGTGGCCGAAGTACCAAGAGTTCATTAAGCAAGACCCTCAATGACAAAACTATGTCACCCAGGCTACCCGTGCACATGAAAAACAAGCAGCCTACAAGCAAAATGAGTTGGCAATACAAGCTAACTCCAAATCCAGCAAAATTTAGGGGGCAAAATCTCCTTCATAAAGTCATGGTAGCAAAACCCAAGTAGAGAAGAAGCCAGCAGGCACACCTAAGAAGGCAGCAACAATAATGGCTCCTTGGCCGACTTGGGAGAGGGTCCCAAAAAATGCAGTTGAGGTGCTTCTCTCGATGCCGGTTGGAGTCATAGAGGTGGCAGACGACACCAGCGAAGCATCTTCAACATCAACACACTTCAAAAGGAAGAAGGCCTGAAAGAATGTTGTAATGGGACATCGTCCTGTAACTCATAGTTAAACAAATTCAGGTAATGAAGAGGATGATTTGAATTACTCAGGGACTCATAATCCCCTACATAGTGATTCCTCTTCATCTCCTGAGAATGATTCTCCATATGCTTATGAACTACGTTCCCGTGGTTTTGAGCCAAGCTACGTAGAACAAGTTCTTGCGGCAAATGAAACACATTCAGTTGACGAGCAGCTAGTCCAACAAATAGCTACACTTCAACAAAAAGAAGATGAATTGGCTGCTCTACGCAATCAAATAGCTAAAAATACAATCCAGGATAGTGATGTGCATGCTGTTGCAAGTCATCATAGTCATTGCTTGCAATTAGCCTTAAGGCGATTCAAAAAATGATCGCTAGGGGGTTTAAAACCCACTATATGTAGACACACTACTCGATGTTTCTGGGGTATGTTAAACCATACCAACCAGATGTCAACATGGTACCATTCCCAAGCAACTACCGCCAGCCACAATTCAGCAAATTCAATGGAACCAGGTCTCCTCATGAGCATATAGCTCATTTTCTTGTAGCTTGTCAAGATACAACCCATAACAGGGCACTGCTCTTGTGAAAATTTGTGCAAACATTGTCTAGTCTGGCCTTCATATGATACAACAAGTTAGCACAAGGGTCGATCAAGACATGGGAGAAAATGAAAGATGATTTTCTTGAGCGCTTCTATAGCACTCAGAGAACAGTGGGTATCACTGAGCTGACCTAAACGGAGCAAAGAGTGAATGAAAAGGCAATTGATTTCATTAATAGGTGGAGAAATTTAAGCCTCCACTGCCCACAGCCTATTATTAAGCCTGAAGCGGTGCGGATGTGCATGAATAATCTGTGCCCCGACATAGCCGTTTATTTGTAAGGTGTGTGGCCTATCATTTTTGAAGAGATAGCCCCCAAGGCTACAAATACTGAGAATTATATCCAGTATGTTGCATGTCGAACAAAGACATTCACCAAGCCTGCAGAGAAGGGTGGACAACATGATAAGCTGCCCACCAAACCAAAGTAGGTACAAGCCATGGAAGCAACAGTGGTGATTTCACAATCGCAATCTAGGGGAGCCACCACAAGAAATCAAGAGCAAACAGGAACGCAAGCTCACAGGAGGCCAACTCTTAGCGAGCGACAAAATAGAGAGTACTCCTTCCCAAATGAAGAAGTCAAAGATTTATTTATGGGCTGATGGGAGCTGAATCTCATAGAACTCCCTAAGATAAAAAGACCGGAAGAAACTTCCAAGTTCAATAAGCCAAGGTATTGCCACTATCATCGCATCTTAGGGCATACGCTTAAAGATTGCTTTGTGGTAAAGAATATTATCTAGAAAATGATTGATGAAGGGATAGTTGACGCAGACCTCTTAAAAAGCTTCAAGAAAGGCAAGAAAATGGCTGCGGCAAATGTCACCACCTTTCAAGATGACTTGGTGAGTTCCTCATCTTTGGATACGACACCAACTCATAATATGATATCAGCTTATGATAAAAGAATGATATCAGGCCATGCACCATACCATGGTCGGCAGCAAGGATGCAGCTATCAACTTAAAAGAGAGGCTTTTCATTGATGGATTCATGCTACAAAGCCCGACCCATCAACTTTCTAAAGAGTCCAAGATAGGCGGCGGTGCAGCTAGGAGGCCGCATGCTGCGACAAGTGATGGCACATGGCGAGGTTCCACATTCCACAACAAGAATAGCGCAAAGATTGACAAAGCATGTGAGTAGTCCACATGAAGAATTCAATGTCATCACTATTGGTGTCTTCGACGATGATGATGATTCTCTTCATTTCCCCGAAGAAGAATCTCTAAAAGTTGACCAAGTTCAACTTAGATCAGGCTGCCAACTAGCTAATCCTCATCTTCTAGTTAGAAGAGAGCCTAAAGATAAAGATGTAACCTCGAATGAAACTACTAACTCTGCTGCTAAAATGTTAGTAAAGTATGATATAATCACTCACTTAAAGAAAATACCAGCTATGCTTTTGGTGTATGATGCTTGTGTCTTTTGTCTGATTTGCGCAAGGCTTTTGTTATGGTACTTTCTTTCCCTAAGGATTATAGGGTAGAAGTATCACAAATAGAGACAAAAGTAGCTGAGATTTTAAATATGATGTTCACTGAGGAGGATATGCTATTAGGATCTAAAAAGCATAATAGACCACTCCTCATGTTCATTGAAATTGATGAGATGCCCATAAATCGTATAAGGATGGATGGTGGATCTGCCATAAATTTATTATCCTTGCATACCCAAAAAAGAACTGGGTATTGTAAAAAGTACTTGAGCCAATTTAATATGATTATTCATGGCTTCAATCAGTCTGGTCAGGAAGCTATGGGTACCATATCATTGGTTTTAAAGTTGGAAACATTATGCATATATGCGAACTTTCATGTGATTGATCCGGCTACCCCATATAACGCCCTACTCGGTCGCCCTTGGTTGCATGAAAATAAAGTCGTACCATCTACGCTTCATCAATGCATCAAATACAGGGATCAATCAGGAGAGACAGTACCGATATTTGTGGATAAAAAACCATTCATGATAGATTAATCCTTCTATGCTGATTCAAAATTCTACTTTGAGCCCATCAATAAAGTGCGTAAGCCAAAGTTAGTGTTTGTACTGGAGTCAAATTTTATAAAAGATATTGAGGGAGCCTCATCATCAAGAACGAATGTATATCAATATATACCAAGTAACCAAAGGAAGAATGGAGATCTAGTATTTTGTGATGTGAACAGGTCATCCTCTAATAAAGGTATTGAATTTCCAACACCCTACCTCCTTTGGTACAACATAAAATAAAACAAGCTCAAAAATCAATTGCATAGCTCTAGTACAAACAAAAAAAGAATAGAGTAGTTGCTCAAATCACTTTGTCAGACAAGGATGGTGAATCATTGCCCATTTCTTTATATGACAATAAAGTTCTTTATATGATGCAGAAAATAGGTAATGATATCTTCAAGGGTTTTTCTTTATGCAACAGCCTGGGGTAGCTTGTGCCATTCAAAGAGGCACTGTCCCAGGCACAGCTTGAAGCCCTGCATGAAGATCAAACATTAAAAGAAAAGAGATATGGGTTAGGTTATAATGTCTGTATAACCTCGGCTGAATTTATAGACACAACAGCAGCGGCTCCACAAATGGACGACGGAAATCAACCCACCATTGATGAATTGTAAGAAATCAATATTGGAACTTCCCAGGATCCTCATTCAGTGTATATCAGCAAACATTTATCCAAGGAAAGTAAAGAAGAATATCGTAAATTTCTTTATGCTAATAGGGATGTGTTCGCTTGCACATATGAAGAAATGCTAGGGTTGGATCCAACGATGGCAGTGCATCGCCTCGCTGTACAAGAAGACATTCCACCGGTCAAGCAATCACAAAGAAGGTTTCAACCATAAATACTCCCAAAAATAGAAGCTGAAGTTGACAAGATTATAACAGCCGGGTCTATTCGAAAAGTGAAATATCCTAAGTGGCTTCCCAATATTGTTCCTATTAAAAAGAAGAATGGGCAAACCCGTGTGTGTAGATTTTAGAACTTTGAATAAGGCATGCTCTAAAGATGATTTTCTAATACCTATCTCTGAAATACTTATTGATGCTACTATGGGACATGAAATATTTTCCTTTATGGACAGTTTCTTGGGTTATAATCAAATAAAAATGGCTCCATAAGATGGGGAGTTAACAGCATTCCGAACACCCAAGGTATATTCTATTATAGGATTATGCCTTTTGGACTTAAAAATGCTTGTGCAACTTATGAGCGAGCCATGACAATTGTCCTTGATGGACTACTACACATTATCATTGAGTGCTACATAGATGACATTATTGTAAAATCAAAATATGAAAGAGATCACTTAAAACATCTCTCCATGGTTTTTAATGCCTTAGACAGCATAACTTGAAAATGAACCCAATGAAATGTGTCTGGGGTCTCTTCTAGAAAATTCATGGTTTTATAGTTACAAAGCGTGGAATCAAAAGTGATCCAGCCAAAGTAGAGGCGATTGTTAAAATGCCACCACCTAAAAACCTTCATGAATTGAAGAGCCTCCAAGGTTAGTGTAACAGCCCAGCTGTTTATTTCAAAATTTTTAGTGAAAAAAAAATTTAATTTAATTTAATTTAAATAAAATAAAGTGTTCTTTGGTTGCCTAAATTTTGGAGATTTTATTTGTCTGTTTTTAGCTTTTAAAAAGGCTTTTAT
This sequence comes from Dendrocalamus latiflorus, assembly GCA_017311315.1. Classification (NCBI taxonomy): domain Eukaryota; kingdom Viridiplantae; phylum Streptophyta; class Magnoliopsida; order Poales; family Poaceae; genus Dendrocalamus; species Dendrocalamus latiflorus. The sequence continues at coordinate 19,151,758 of CM029610.1, read as the reverse complement.
AAAAAGTAATTTGACTAAAAGCATAAAATTATGATTAAATAAAAAGCTATTTTGAGTTTATGTAAAAATATAATTTCAAATTAAGTATTTAAAAGCATTTGGCTTTTATTCGGATTTTCTGTGCTTTTCTGGAGTTTAAAATCAATTTTGAAAGGTTAAAAAGTATTTTATAAAATTACTAAATGAAAATATGAAATTAAAAATATTTTTAATAAGTCTAAAATGCTTCCAGGAATATTCTATAATTTTTCTGGAATTTTTAGACATTAAATACTATTTTTCCAAGTGTTTGTGAAGTTTCTAGTAATTTCTGAAATTTAATCCGAAAATAAAAATCAATTTATTCCAAGCCCGCCACGTGTCGCTCTCAGATTGAATCACTCTCTCTCCACGTTTTAATCCTAGCCATCCACCACAACTTACCCCTTCATAAAATCCAAAGGACATGAGCCACTCACTTGCCACGTGTCAACAATCCGACGGCCCATACCCCTTCATTCTCCTCTCTCTCTATGACACATGGGGCCCCCTTGTCATATGTTTCTTCTTCCTCCCCTTCCTCCTCCTCTAGTCTTCTCTCTCTTCCACCATTGATGCCGAATGAAAGCTTCAATTCCCGGCCGTTACTACCTCTTTAATCGTCGTTTAAGGGTGGAAACGGAAGCCCTCATCACTCCCCACTCACGCCCGGCCACCTCCTCCCTTTAATCCCCCTCTAAATCCGCGGCCGTTTCTTCTCTCACCATCTATAAAATCCCTCCCCATGCCCGGTTCCTCCTCCCATTCGGCCTCCCTCTCACCGCCGCCCCTCCCCTCCCGTTCGGCCGCCACCCCGCCGCCCCGGCCGCCTCTCGGCCCGCCTCCCGCCGCCGCCCACACCTCCACCGCCGCCGCCATTTTTGCGCCGCCGCCGGCCGCCCGCCTTCCGTCGCCGCCGCCGGTAAGCCGCCGCCGACCCCCCCCCCCTCACCCCGCCGCCGCTCGCCGCCCCCACCTCCGGCCGCCGGCCGCCGGCAAGGCCGCCGGCCGGCCATCTCCCGTGCGCCCGTGCGCGCCGCCCTCGTGGCGGGTTGAGCCCACGTGGACGGCCACGTGGCCGCCACCTCACGCTCACATGGCGCCATGCGGCCGGAGCGCCACGTCGGCGAAATTCGTGGTCCGTGGATCCGGTCCACGATAGACCGGACCCACCCGTCATTCAATTAACTTTCCCGCTCAGCAAATTCGAAATTTGCTGATGTCATAAATGGCATTTTCCAACACAAAAATAATTCCCGAAACCAGCCCTTTTCCTTTTTCCCTCCTGTTAATCTTCCGAAGGCCATAACTTCTTCATCTTAACTCCGATTTAACCCGTTCAAATTTCTAAATTCTTCTAAAATCATAAACTACCCAAATATAGACTCTTTTTGAATTTTTGGATTTTATTTGGATTTTATTTGAATTTATTTTTGTTTGGTTCTTCGCGCGTAGATTTCGACGAATTCGGAGAGAACGACGCCGACGAATCGCACCAGGTCTTCGAGCAAGGCAAGTTACACCTTTGATCATGTTGAACCTAATATTTTAAATTAATTATGTTGTTTTTAAATTATTATGCATGCGTAATTTTATTCAAGTCTAGTTTAAATTCAGTTTAAAAGTGTAGTTATGCCTAAATCCTTTGTACAGCCAAATTTGACTTGAATGCCATTGTACCTTGTCAACCCTAGATAAAACCTAGTTAGTACAATAGCACTAACTAGAAATTTTGTAGAAATGCTTAGCCATGCTTAAGATAATTATGGTTTGGGGACGATCTTTCACATAAAATGATAACCTTTTTACATGAAATGATAAACTTTTCAACTGTACTCTTGACTTTGGTGAGTCAAGGAGTGTTATGAAATGTTTTCAAACAAAATATAAAACTGGTTTAGACTTAGGCAATTGGTCAGAGTGGTGGGTGCAGGCATGCCCTGTTGGTCGGAGCCGCAGTGGTTGATTGTCGGGCACAGGGGTTTGTGGTTAGGCCTAAGTCAAGTTAAGGACCGGTCTGTGAGCTACTATTGCAAAGCCCTTTCGTACTACCACAAGTCTGGTATGGGACAGACCTGGCCGAATAATTTGTGAAGTTCCAACATGATCTCGCTATAGGCTGAATGTGAGCGCGGCGTAGGCCGTGAGAAGTCTCACACGGCACAAGAGGGGGCTCCAACATGTGGATTCATGTTGTGGTGAAACCTTAGTGGCGGCGTGATTATATTGACAACGAATCATTGTAAAGGCCTTGTCATGATCTCCTGGCCGCACACCTAAGGAAGTGTGTTAATCCGGTGGCAAAAAGGGATGATCATGTCTTGTGGGTAAAGCTGTACAACCTCTGCAGAGTGTATAACCTATCCTGGATAGCCGTGCCCACGGTCATGGGCAAGCTGAGTGAAGTTTTTCACGGATTAGACTTTGCTTTTCAAAATGGTTTGCGAAAACCTTGTGGATGGATGGAATCCATGAGAGATTTTGAAAACCGTGCGGATGGATGGAATCCGTACGAGTTCGTTTTGGAAAAGATGGTCCGGGTGGGATGCCCGTGGTTAGGTTAGTGTTTGGTCGGAGCCTGCACTAACGATATTATTTTGTTAAATTCTTGTTTCTATCTATTGTATCAAATTCAGCTTTTGCACTTATTATTGATATTTACTCCAATGATACTGTTTATGCAAATAAACCATAATATGCCTTCTTTTGTAACCCCTTATGCATGCATACACTCTGTTATATTTCCCTGGTGTAACTTGCGTAAGCACTTCGTGTGCTTACCTTGGGAGTACTCTATGTGCTCACCTTGCTAAAATCTGTTGCCAGAGGATGACGTCTACAACTTCGGTGAGGATGGTGACGACTAGGCCACGTCTTACAGTCATTCGCCTTGTGGGAAGGCTGGATGGGCTGCCGCTTTATGTATTTCTTCCGCTGTCTTCTTTTGTTCTTATTGTAATCTTGGCCATCAGGCTCATATTAGCTAAATAAAGTTTGTCATTACGCATGATAATTGTCTTTGTGATACTGTGTGCACTAGCTTTTCCTGGGATAGTGCGATTAACACAGAGGGTTCTGGAGTTGTTGCTCCGGGTCCCGACAGTTAGTTAGCATATATTAGTATATTTATCTCAAATTTGTCTAGGAGATGCAAACCCTTTTCTCGGCTTGTGAAAAAAGGGGTCCCTTTTCAATAGGATCAGGCATGCCAAAATGCATTTATAGATATAAAGAAATACTTGATAAATCCCCCTGTCTTGAATGCACCAATTAAAGGGCGACCATTGATTCTCTATACAGCAGCTATGACAACATCATTAGGCGCCCTTTTGGCACAAATTAATGATGAAGGAAAAGAAATGTCCTTATATTATCTCAGTCACATCCTTGTGGGAGTGAAATGCAATTATCCAGATATGAAAAAAATATGTCTAGCCTTGGTATTTACGGCACAAAAGTTGCGCCACTACATGCTAGAGCACACCGTGCACCTTATTTCGAGAGCTGATCCAATTCGATACAACTTACATAAAATAGTCCTTTCGGGGAGACTAGCTAAATGGGCAATGTTCCTGTCACAATTCGACATTGTATTTGTGCCACAAAAATCTACGAAAGGACAAGCCTTGGCAAACTTTCTAGCTGCACATCCTGTTCCGAATGATTTTTCTATCAAGGATGATTTACCAGATGAAGAAGTATTGGTCACATCGGTCACCAATTCAACATGGAAGATATATTTTGATGGTGCCTGCCAAAAATCAGGAGCATGCGCAGGCATTGTCTTTATTATGCCTAGTGGAGGAATAATTCTGTATTCGTTCACTTTAACCTTGGTAGTTTCAAATAATTCTGCTGAGTATGAAGGCTTAATTATTGGGCTGGAAATAAACTTAAATATGGGATCAAACTCACTATTGGTGTATGGTGATTCTCAATTAG